>SDVV010033396.1:0-11305 GCA_016164225.1 Gammarus roeselii
GAACAGAGTGGATTCGCGTGTACTGAGATGGTTCGGGCACATGGAGAGGATGGATGAAGGGAGATTGGTGAAAAGGTTGATGAATGCGGAGGCGAGTGGTCGCAGGCCTAGAGGTAGACCGAAGTTTGGGTGGATGGATGGTCTGAAGCAGGCGTTGGGAAGGAGAGACATGAATGTGGAGGTGGCGAAAGAGCGTGCGATGAACAGGCGTGAGTGGAGAATGGTTGTGAATGGTTGATTTTGCCGCTGCTCTGATGTGCTTTCCCGCCCTTGGCATCCCGCTGTCGAGAGGGTCGTGGGTGGGGGGGGTCCGGCCATTATGACGCGGCGGGGGTAAACCAGTGAAAACTGTCGGGCCCTGCTGCTGACGACGGTTCCTCGGTGCATTCGGGACCCAGAGTGTAAGTTGAGGGGCTACCGGCCGGACCCTTTAGCACAAAAGGGCTAAGTTGTGTGAGTGTGAGCGTATGAGGGTGTGAGGTGCGCCTTGCCGTCGGCCACCCCCCTTTCTGGGGGATGCTGTCTAGTGTCTGTATCTGTATATCTGTGGCTCTAGAGGTCGCGCGCTGAATCTTACCTTTCGAGAAGGTGCTACGATGTCAGGATTATGTGAGGCCGGAGCGCTCTGCGTCCAAAGCCAGAGCAACTAATGAATGATGGGGCAGGCCAGCTCATGCTTATATAGGAAGGAAGGGGGTTGGGAGTTTCAGCCGGCAGACGGCTGAGCGCGTCACTCGGTACCTGGAAGAAATATGGACCGATAGGCGCACGACGATATGCGCCGCCAAGCGGACAAAGTTTCTTTTTCCTAAAAACTCGGACAGTCAAGAAACTTAAAAGTTTTGAGATTCCCGAGTAAGGTTTAAAGACTCCAAGGTCTAATTCGGTCAAAAACTACGTTCAACGGATGTTATCTAGATTTTCTCGTAAAAATAGTCTCGGTATTGTTCTCTCTTCAGGATTCATTCGAATAAAAGCAGAAGCACAATGCAAACCATATGGCTCTTACGAGTGGAAGAGAATTCGTGTATGATATACGTGAAAAATTGACAACGTCGGACTCCCCACTTCAGAGACATGTTTTTTGGGGCATTGGGTTACAAATTGCAAGCGCACTAGAATGAAGCCACTACGGCTTCAAAGCCTAGATAGTTATGAGAGGTGGCAGTAGCCTCACAGGTGCCAGCATCATTTTTCTCTAGCAATCCCTGTGAGACGCAGAAACCCCTTCCACAGTTCAAGGGCACCAATGAACCCTTGAAAGTGCTACGATCATGTGCCCCAGCACCTACTAAGGAAACACAAAGAGACTGATACCGGGAATCCAATAAACTGGTTTTACACCCAGGCAAGAAACCTCAAGCATTAAATCAGTATGAATAAAAATAACAGTAAATAGGGCGTCAAAAAGTGCAACGCACCAACTTGTGTTCAGTACCAACCATATTTTATAGTGCCCATAATCTTATGAATAGTTAAGCCATGGCCATAGACGGGTCTACCAATGAATATGTAGTTTACTAGTTCAGCGGCCTACCCGTGTGTAGCGGCGCCACTGTAGTCCAAGTGTCGGTAGTTGGGTCGTAGGCGTCACACTGTTTAATGCCGGAGTACCCGTTCCAGCCTCCAATGCAGAACACTTTGCCTCGAGTGTTGCAAACACCTGCAGCAAAAGAGATAGGAACATTTCTTAGCCTGAGGATAACACACCGAAGTAATGCAATTGATACAGTCATTAACAAGGTACACAAAATGCAATTAAATTGTCATGGCCAATTCTGAAAAATGACAAAAGATAAAAACTTTCTGAAAGAAAACAAATAACAAATGAGAGTTACATGAACTAAATCAATTGCAGGAATTTTTGTTCAGGAAAATACAAAGGGAAAAGGACTGTCAAAACAGTAACTGAAGTGTGCTAAAGTACACAGTAGCATCTATCTTCAAAAATGTGATAATTTAACATGAAAAAATTGGCAGACATAATCCATCATTAGAGCTCAAAGCCGCTAACGTTACAGTCCCAGGGCAATCCTGTCCATCATGGAATGTTGATATTTATGAGGTTCATCACAGCAAAATTTAATGCAACAGCTTTGTTTCATTTTTAATATATTCATTACCGAAAGAACATAGCGCGCGGCACAATCGGACACGAAAAACTTGCTCTCGTAAAATAGCTCAATTTCGGATTAAAACTTCATGACATCCTATGAGAACAGCTAAGCTTTCAGGATAGCTATGTAAATGCAAGCCATGTTTTAAACACTTCAAGATATTCTTAATTTATGGACCATCAGCTTAACCTAACTTTTTCTGAGCATCGAACCACATTTCTCAACCAATCACGGGACCGTTTCAACATAATGTCAGATAAATAAGAAGCAAGATTAGATTAGACTGCCATTGCTTTCTAGTGCATACGAGGCAAGCGGGGCGAAGAATCTGCTCTGCTTTAGGCAGACCAAGAGTCATAATTCCAGAGGAACGTCAGAGGCAAAAACAGTCGACGGATGTCATATTAATATTGAAGAGGCTAATTGGATTGTTTGCCGCAAACCTGCAGAAGAAGAATAGCTAAATCACCAAGCTGCAGAGCGAGGTAGATGATTGACATGATAATGGTAGAGAAGTTCGAGGAACAGGCTAACTACGCAGAAGATTACGATAGAAACACCACGTTAATATTTTCAGGGTATGAAGTTCTTGGCCAGCCGATGATCATAATAGCACTGAAATCATTTGTAATCTGGTCAAAGAGAATTTGATTTGTTTCTTATTTCCCCCAGAGCCTCAACGCGAGTCATAATAGGCTCCCCGTAGGGCTCGATGATCATGGATTCCAGTAGGCTCGCACGCCTCAGTGTGCGAGAAAAAACAATGCCGTTAAAGTTAGAAAAATGTGCCAATTTTAGCTATGTTAGACGCACTCATTATGATTATATCGTCCAATACGTAAGTGAAATAAAGTAGATGATCTTTGAACTACTAACTTGGTGTCCTCCAACAGTAACACCTAGCTCACTTCTTGTAATTCTTTACTTTACCGATGTAAATATACCTCAAACTTCTAACTAACTGTTGTTCATGCTGCCCATCTATTGCCGTCTTCAAGTAAATAAAAAATTGCACTATTCTCATATGCTGTACGCATGTTTGCAAAGGTGAGGTGTCTGTGCATGTATGTGTGTGTGTGTGTGTGTTAGTTTATACGTGTAAGTGCATGGGTATAGTGCATATGTACAGGTGCATGTGTATAAATTTATGTGTATGAGTGTATGTGTATAAGTGTATGTGTATAAGTGCATGTGTATAAGTGTATTTGTATTAGTGTATGTGTAAAGTGTATGTGTATAAATGTGTGTGAGTAAGTATATGTATAAGTGTACGTGATTAAATATATGTGAGTAGGTGCATGTGCATTAAGTGTAGGTGCATATGTGTATGTGTGTAAGTATGAGAATGTGTGTGCAAGTATGTGGGCGTAGTTGCGATGATGTGCGTGCGTGATCACGGCTGCGTATGTTCGTGTGTATGTATGTATGTTCCATTATGTTGTAAGAGTGATAAGTGTGTTGTTTTGTAGTTTGAAAAGTCTAATACTTTTGTAGATGCTTGTAGCAACATATTTTTGTTATGTATTGCTTCAGCCAGTGATATCGTAAAAAATTATACGGCATGTATAAAAGCAATACAAAATTTTGAGTCTGAAAATTGAACAAGAGAATACGAAGTGCATAAACTGGATCTCTATCCAAAGAGAGTAGTATGTACCAGAGTTGACGAGGATCTAGAAGAAGACATACAAGTTCAACATGAAAGGCTTACGAGTGAAAATGTTACAACGTAAATTCTTCTGTCGGAAGTTTCAGTCTGTAATTAAAACCTGACAAAATTAAAAAAAAAAACTACAAGAACATACCCTTAAAATCACCGATCACGAAGTTGTTCGTTCGATTTCCATTCAAGTAGCTGAAACGCAGTCAAAAATATAATCAGGCTAGATTAGATTAGATTGGAGTGACGAGGCTTTCCAGAGCTTTGGAGTCATCGTCCTTCTGGCGCCGAAAGATTTTCTACTTTTTTAAATGTTCGAGTTATGTTAACTACTGCGCAAAGTCAAAGTTCTTTACTCGGCTAACGTCTATGGTATGTACTGGTGCCACAGGAAGTCCTAAGGTGCTGAGGCCATATGGTCCCAGCACTCCCCGGATGGCAGTAAGGAGGAATAACACACTACCTACCCTGCTTCACAGCCCCAAGGATTCACAGTAGTCCTTAAAGTGCCGGGCTACGAGCTCCAACACCTGCTGAGGGGGAAGATGAAGAAGAGACAGAAAACGGGGATCCCATGCATGAGATTTACACTAGGTGTAAGGAACTTCACGCATGAGAACAGCAAGAATGAAAAGAAGAAGAAGGAATAGTAGTAGAAAAGGGATGCATGAAAGAAAGAGCGTAACTTTGCTGTTATTTGTCACCTGAAAGAAGAAGTTAGAAATGGTATGTGTATGTTTGAGTATGCGCGTCTGTATGTGCTTGCGTGTGTATGTGTGTGTGTGTGTGTGTTTGTGTGCAACGACTATAAGGAGAGTTGTTAAGGAGTCTGAGACAAGTTAAATGAAATTTTAACTAAACAGAAAATTTAAATGAGGTAAGTAAAAGTTGAGCAAATCAGGATTGGGGAGAAAAGAAGAGATAGTGAAGAAAAGGAGAGTCTGAAGGGAAATAAGGGTGGTCACCCCCCCAGTTGGGCCGTGACTCCGTGCGGCCCGTGAACATAACAGATGCCTAGGGAGAGGGGGGGAGGTAATCAGGCTAACGAATCAGGTTAATGGGCAGAAAATAAATGTATCAATAGTTGCTGAGACTTCTAACACACTTACTCACCAGGAGGAAACATTGATGAAGGTAACTACACGACTTTTGAATACTCATGCTTCTGGAAACTCAATAATTAAAGTCCCAACCATTTCTGAGGCTTGAGGAAAACAATACGTCAGTTGGAAATGAGCTCTCGATGCTGCAATTCATGCTGGGCCTAAAGTAAGGTAAGTCGGTGAAGAGAGGGGCCACACTGTTCTCTCCGACCCTGGTGAGGGAGAGAGGGGGAGATGGCTTTAGAGAGGGCAGGCACTAATAACAATCAGCAACACCGGATCCTTCAATCACCAAGTCGCTTTTGACGAGGGTCAAGTATCACAGAAAAAATATTTGTCAAAGAAGAATCTTCCAAGTGGTGTACTATTCATAAAATGAATACAAAAAGCCCAACAGAATGACGATACAAACAAGAAACCGAACCAGCCATCTCCCTTCCACTTTCCTCTCAGCAGGCATTCATACCCTGAAATACCTGCGGAAAAATGCACTTCCAAGTAACAATGATAGGGGAGAAGGAAAACGGTTAACACAAAGAAAATCCACATTGAACAAAAGTTTTGATCAGTATACTCACCTTTGTTGTAGCATGTCAAAGTTTGAAATGGGTTAGCAAATATTGTATTTAAAAATAGACCACACAAAGTATACCATTCTAGTACACGTACGATCCGTTAGTTAGTGAGCTATCAAACTTCCCTTAATCCCTCGAAAACCTCAAACTTATTTGAAGGCACCCTTATGTGGGTGATGATCATTTGCTTTTATAATGTTGTGATGCAAAAATGTGCGAGTTCATTACCAGGTAATATATACTAATAATGTTATTAACCACAAGGATTCAACCTCGGCCAAATACTTAATTGAGATTAAACACAAAGAAACTAATGGAGTTCATGGAGAAACTTACTAGGAATGCGTTCGAGTTGGAAGAGTTTTTGATGAACTATATAATACACACTTTTCATTCGTGATTATAAGTGAATACTCACCAAAGCATTTTAAATTATTGTTCCAGTAATAACGAATGAAGTTAATAAAACAAATGATTACACATGCTATCATTAGATGATGGGCGATTCGAATGGTAGTTCTAAGCCGCAATTAGAGTTAGCGAAAGAAGAAACAGGATCACAGTAAAGAATAACACATGTGATGAATGTCTTAGGAGGCATATTTAGTTATAGCTACCTTCTAAATATAATAACTTGATGTTTTTACAGAGTCGTGTTATTTCACATGAAACCAACTATGAACTCCGAAAGAATTCGATTAGAGTGATTTATCTTACCTGTGTTGGAGCGGGCTAGAGGGAGTGGGGCAACTCTGGACCATCGTTTGGTGTCGATGTTGAGAACTTCTACAGAATTGAGCTCCTTTGAACCATCACAGCCGCCAACAGCGTAGGCCATGCCGTCGAGCACGGTGAGGTCGAAACGACCACGCCCTTGCTTCATATCCGCCATGCTGGTCCAGGTGTTCTCCTTGGGTGAGTACAACTCAACCTCCTTGAGGCACTCCCCACGATCGTAGCCACCGCAGACTAGCAGGTTGCCGTGGAAGTTGCCGGTGCCGCTGCCGCACTTGGGGCTGGCCATGTGCGGGATCAGGGTGTAGCTGTCGACCTTCTCGACGCTGGCGGGGCGTGACTGGTGAGGGGTGAGGCCGGTGGGGGATGGAGGGTTGATCATTTGCATCACGGAGAGTACCGATACCACACCGTTGAGCGTGACGATTGCCAAGAATGACCGTTCTGAGAAAAGAAGATATACACGGAAGATGTTAGTCAGATAGAAAAGATTCTCTAAACGGATGATAAACACACCAACCGTGCAATACCTTCCCTTACACTTGTCATTCGTTAGTTAGACAAATCACAATCAACAGTGATATTCGGTCACAAGCTCAGATGTGTTTGCAGAAAGTATTCTTAGATCTGTTAATTGTAACGAGCTCTCAGAACCATTCAATGAACTCGGATACCGTTCATATTATCCATGTTAATAGATAGATAGATGGTGGAAGGTAGATTAAGAGTGGAGCAGAGGTGGAAGGGCAACAAAAGAGTGGGAGGAGGAAGAGAAGTAGTGAAAGTGTGTGAACAAAGTGAGAGGACAGGAGCTGAGAGATGTGGATGAAGAATGGGAGACGTTAAGAGAAGCGTTGCTGAGATGTGCGAAGAATGTGTGCGGTGTGCGCCGCGGGGGTGAGAGCAGAAGGAAAGGTTGCGAGTGGTGGAACGAGGAGGTCAAACTGGCGGTGGCACGGAAAAGAGGAGCGTTTGATGAGTGGTTGCAGGTGAAGTCGGTGGTGGCATATGAAGGCTAAAGAAAGGAGAAACGAGCTAACGCGGGTGGTGAGGAGAGCCAAAAGAGATACTGATGCCAGGTGGAGAAAACGGTTGTGCCATAATTTCATGAATAAAAAGATGTTCTGGAAAGAGGTGAAGAAAGCGAGAAAGGGAGAGACCGGAAAGGAGGAAGTGGTGAAAGATGAAAACAGCCAGTTGTTGTTGGAAAGTGGTGATGTACGGAAGAGGTGGGCCGAGTATTTTGATGAGTTGTTGAATGTCGAGGATGACAGAGAGGCTGACTCTGTTGTTGTGGGTGGTGGTACTCGGATGCCAGATTTGGGAGAGAGACATGTGGCGGACATTACCAGGGAAGAGGTGCAGGAGGCGGTGGAGGTGATGAAAGCAAGCAAAGCCCTGGTTTGGATGGCGTTGCGTCATAGTGCCTGAAAAGGGGTGGAGTAATGATTGTCGAATGGTTGGTTAGGTTTCTGAACTCGTGTTTTGTGGCAGGCGTGGTACCAATTGAGGGGCGTAGTGCCTGCTTTGTTCCGATGTATAGTGGCAAAGGAGATAAAAATGAATGCTGCAACTCGAGAGGCAGTCTGTTGAGTTTGGTTGGTAAGTTGTACGGGAGAGTGCCGATCAAAAGGATTAGAGACTGTACGGACTGCGCAATTGGAGAGGAACAGTGCGTTTCTAAGAGTGGTAGAGGGTGCGCAGATCAGATTTTTGCAGTGAGACGGGTCTGTGAGAAGTACCTTGCAAAAGGAAAGGCCGTGTTCTGGGCTTTCATGGATCTAGAGAAGGCATACTACAGGATTGACAGGGAAGCGCTGTGGAGGTTGTTGCGTTTGTATGAAGTGGGCGGACATTTGTTGACAGCGGCGCGGAGTTTCTATGTTGGCAGCCGAGCATTTGTCAGAGTGAGAAGCGAGGTGAGTGATTGGTTTTCAGTAAAAGCGAGACTGAGACAAGGCTGTGTGATGTCTCCCTGGCTGTTAAATATCTATATGGATGGAGTGGTCAGGGAGGTGAACGCGAGTGTGCTGGGTCGTGGTTTGGAGCTGTTGGGAGCGAATGGGTGGATCCGGCAGCTGAGCCAGTTGCTATCTGTGGATGATACGACCCTGGTTCCGGATTCAGAGGAGAAGCTATGTAGGCTAGTGTCTGAGTTTGGTAGAGTGTGTGAGAAGAGGAAGCTTCGAGTGAACGTGGGTAAAAGTAAAGTAATGAGATGCTCGAAGACTGTCGATGCGAGCAGAATTAGTGTCCTCCTAAACGGAGAGTTGTTGGAAGAAGTTCATTGTTCTAAGCATCTGGGTTCCCATATGGAGAAGACTGAATTAGTGGAATCTGAGGTGAAGTCGCAAGTGAAGGGGGAGTGTAAAGTGTTGGGTGCACTGAAGACCATAATGAGCTGCAGGACGTTGGGGGTGAAAGCAAAGATCAGATTAGAGTGTCGTTTGGTCAACTGTGCTGTACGGAGCTGAGACTTGGGGGGGTGATTGCAGAAAAGAGAAGAAGGTTGAATGTCTTCGAGATGAAATGTTTGAGGAGCATGGCTGGAGTGTCGCTGAGAGACAGGTTCACTGACGACGTGGCTCGCAACACAACAGGGATGGTGAAGAAGTTAGAGAGCAGAGTTGATTCGCGTGTTCAGAGATGGTTCGGGCACATGGTGAGGATGGATGAAGGGAGATTGGAGAAAAAGGAGTTGAGATCAGAGGCGAGTGGACGTAGGCCTAGAGGGAGACCGAAGTTTGGGTGGATGGATGGCGTGGAGCAGGCGTTACGAAGGAGAGACGTGAGTGTGGAGGTAGCGAGAGAGCGTGCACTGGGAAGACGTGAGTGGAGAATGATAGTGAACACACGAGTTTTGTCACTGCCCTGATGTGCTTTTCCGTTCTAGGCATATCGTTGAGAAACGCGATGGTCGTGAGCGGGGGGGGGGAGGCGGTCATCATGACGCGGCAGGGGTAAACCAGTCACTTTGTCGGGTCCTGCTGCCGACACTGAACTCGAACCGCCCTCATGACCCGGAGGGTGACTTGCGGGGTCCTCGACCGGACCTTCTAGCGCAAAAGAGCTAAGGTGTGCCGGTATGCGAGTGTGAGTATGAGTATGAGAGTGTGAGGTGCGCCTTGCCGTCGGCCACCCCTCTTGCTGGGGGATTTCGGCCTACTGTCTGTATCTGTTTCTGTGTAATAGAAATAGATTTGTTTTCCGTGGACGATGTTCAACTTTCACTAAAACGGGTTCCTCGTACATGGCAACAGTGCGCACAACCGCAATGCTTCTTATACATTCCTCGATGCAATTTATTGATGTCCGCCTGTTACATTGTTTAACCTGCTACTCGCCAGGGTGTCCAGCCTGCTACTTGCCAGGTGTTAAACCTACTACTTGCCAGGTGTTAAACCTGCTACTTGCCAGGTGTTAAACCTGCTACTTGCCAGGTGTTAAACCTGCTACTTGCCAGGTGTTAAACCTGCTACTTGCCAGGGTGTTAAACCTGCTACTTGCCAGGGTGTTAAACCTGCTACTTGCCAGGGTGTTAAACCTGCTACTTGCCAGGGTGTCTAACCTGCTACTTGCCAGGGTGTCTAACCTGCTACTTGCCTGTGGGTCTAACCTGCTACTTGCAAGGGAGTTTATCCTACTTCTTGCAATGGTGTCTAACCTGCTTCTTGCAATGGTGTCTAACCTGCAACTTGCAAGGGTGTCTAACCTGCAACTTGCAAGGGTGTCTAACCTGCAACTTGCAAGGGTGTCTAACCTGCAACTTGCAAGGGTGTCTAACCTGCAAATTGCAAGGGGTGAATAACCTGCTACTTCCAAGGGTATCTACCTGCACTTGCAAGTGTCCAACCTGCTTCTTGATTCTGACCTGCTGCTTGTTCGAGTGTCTAACCTGCTGTTTGTACGAGTGTCTAACCTGCTGCATATAAATGTATCCGGCTGCTTGTAAGCGTGTCTAGCCTGCTGCTTGTGAGTGTAAAGCCTGCTTCTTTCGAGTGTCTAGCCTGCTTCTTTCATGTGTCGTGCCTGCTTTTTCTAAGTGGCTAGCCTGCTTCTTGTGAGTGTCCAACCGCTGCTTGTGTTTAACCGCTGCTTGTGCCTAACCTGCTGCTTATACAAGTTTTTAACCTGCTGCTTATAATAGTTTCTAACCTGCTGCTTATAAAAGTTTCTAACCTGCTGCTTATAAAAGTTTCTACCCTGCTGCGTATTAAAGTTGCTAACATGCTGCTGCTTATTCAAGTTTCTAACCTGCTGCTTATCAAAGTTTCTAACCTGATGCTTAAAAAAGCTTCTCACCTGCTGCTTATGAGATTTTCCAACCGTCAGCCTATAACAGTTTCTAACCTGCTACTTGTAAGAGCGTACAGAATGCTGGCTCCATGCACGTGTCCAACCTGGTGCTTGTAAGATTGTCTAGACTACTGTTTGTAAGATTGTCTACCTTGCTGCTTGTAAGATTGTCTTACCTGATGCTTGTAAGATTGTCTTACCTGCTGATAGAAAGATTGTCTAACCTGCTGTTCAACAAATTGTCTAACCTGCTACTTCAGCGTGGGCAATCAACTTCCACTCTACGTCCTGCTGCTCCTCTTCATCCGAGATGCTCCGGGAATAGAGCATCATGCGGGGCTTTGCGGGGTGCAGCCCGATCATGATCTTCTTAGATCCCTGAGGTGGACGATTTAGGTTAAGTCATTCTCATTACAGAGTCTGACCGTCTAAAGAAACCAAACAGAGAAGACTGCTGCCAATTTCTGTTAGAAGCGTAAAGTTAAACTGAACATAAAGTCTAAAAACATGTACTTTTCGTCAAGTTCTGATGTGTACTTCTCCAAATCCTTATTGATGAGAAGTCAGAATCATGAACACACTTTAAACCACAATAAAAAATATATTTTGTACAACTATGATTTTTGAAAGAAAAATAATTGAATGGAACAAGAGGTTGCTTATGAGTAGTCACACTAGCACGATAAACCGAACTCAATATCTGGGTAGTCTAACTTAAGCACACCTTTAGGTTAGACTTGGATTGCTTGCGGGATATCTTTTTGTAGTCCTGCACCATTTCAGTGTCTTGCAGGTCGCCGGTACGGATATCGCAGCAGT
>SDVV010033397.1:0-11305 GCA_016164225.1 Gammarus roeselii
GATGGATATTAAACTCGACAGCTACTGTGGCATCAATGTACGATGGATATTAAACTCGACAGCTACTGAGGCATCAATGTATGATGGATATTAAACTCGACAGCTACTGAGGCATCAATGTATGATGGATATTAAACTCGACAGCTACAGTGGCATCAATGTACGGTGGATATTATACTCGACAGCTGCTGTGGCATCAATGTACGATGGATATTAAACTCGACAGCTACTGAGGCATCAATGTATGATGGATATTAAACTCGACAGCTGCTGTGGCATCAATGTACGGTGGATATTAAACTCGACAGCTACAGTGGCATCAATGTATGATGGATATTATACTCGACAGCTACTGTGGCATCAATGTACGGTGGATATTATACAGGTGTCTGATGCGAACTGTGTCCTCGCTGCCTCACTCCTAGACTACGATTAATTTTGTGCACTGAATGGCGCGTCACTAAATGGCGCGTCACTAAATGGCGCGTCACTAAATGGCGCGTCACTAAATGGCGCGTCTATTAACTCACATTTAACGTTGAGGGTGACGGTGTTGGACACCCCGTCCCCCTCAATGTTGGAAGCGGTGCAGGTGTAGTCTCCTGAGGCCGACCTGTCCACGCTCTGTACCACAAGACTCTGGTTGCTGAGGATAACTCCAGCAGAGACGTTGTGGTACAGAGGGCGCTCCTGGATAATATAGGCATGTCATTCAGGGGGAGAGATCGATGAAATCCTGTAGGTGTTTCAATGTTCTTTCTATACAACAAACATACATGATACAGCTTTTTAACACTTAACGCAGCACATAACATACAAATATATCGTGTCTTCTGTGGCAAAGCAGAATACATATTGTACAGAACACAGTACCTAATCATCTGCATTCCAACGTTTACCTACTAGACTGTTTCCTCATTCTAACCTTACCCGATGAGTCCAGACTATTTTGTAGATGGGAGGACTGGCATCCACAACGCACTCAAAATAGACATCGTCCCCTTCTTCAATCCCCGACAAGTTCAGAGACCTTCCGGGTTTGAGGGATGCCAACGGCGGGTCTGGACGTGGGGACAATTTAAAAAAAAAAGTTGATCACGTTGAATCTACTCATATTGAAAGAATGATGCACTCAGTCATTAGTTTGAGGTGGTTGAGAAACTTGGGAGAAATGAATGAGGAAACACATGTCGAAAAAAAGTTTTCGAAAGAGATGTAAGGAGACCGTGTAGGCATTGTCTTGGCGTCGGCTAAAAGCTGGCTTTGTCTATTTATACAGACTTACCAGGAGCGTTCTTTCCATTCCTTCTTATAAAGAGGCGATAGAAGTGCTAATAAAAGTAACAGAATCTCGGAATGCTCGACTGAAAGATCTGTGATCAGCCTAACTTCTCAGGAGCTGGCATTGAACAGGAACGAAGACTGGAGTTTGATATCTTTCCTAAGCCCGAAATGACATTAAAGACAGCCGACTAATTGAGGATTCCGTGCCGGCTCACTGAGTTCGAAAGAGAACGCTCGACGGAAACTTTGGTAAATTAAAATAATTTCTAGGGATAAACAGTCTTTGTGAGGCCTCATCTTCTGGCCACTGGGAAGAAGTTGGCAGCAATTATTGCTTTGGAAGCAATCTAGACGATATCTGTCTGATGGGAAATTACTTCTCTGTACCAAGGTGGTGCGGCTACAACACCGAAGAACATTGCTTCAAGATGGGGCAACATACAGCAGTAGGAAGTAACCTAACACTATAAGAGGCGATCCATTAGTTAACAAGTTTCCAGACATTTCTTTTGCACCACCAGTTTCTTCTGTTTCCAAATAGCCTGAAGGCCACCAACGTGCTATGGTGTAAATTATTGTTGAGATAGAAAGAAGAATGATGGATTATAAGGAACAGTAAGAAGGCCTAGGGTGGGCTGAAGAGTCCAGTCTAGTAATGCTTCAAGTTGCAACGCCATTAACAGAGTCTTGGTGTACGGCCAAAATTTCGCTAATTGGGTGACATTTAAGAGCTTCAACAGAAGGTGTGGCCTCCATCAGCAACTGCTGTTTCGACCGAATTAACTTAGTAATGGGGTGGATTAGTCTATTAGTGCTTATCAAGACATTTTCTGAAGGTGTGGATGCTGCAACTATTTAGCACATGACGTGGTAAACGGTGAACCGTTTACCATACACAGAGAGAAAATGCATTGTAAAATGTACAATATTTGTCATGTTGGCATGCTCATAGCCATATACATGTAAATGTAACATGATTTCTGCAAATAGTCAGTTTGAATTTACAAGTATTTTCATATTGATTTTAGATCTTGTTGAACTTACATGTATCCGATAAATTATGCCGGTGTTTCACTTCTTTAGGTCATGTTCCCTTTATGGGGCGTCAATTTGCATGAAATCGCGTCGCAACTAGTCTTCATAAATTCCATTCACCAAAATTACGCCGTTTTCTCTGCTAAAATATAATCAAATAACATGAAAAAAAAAATTAATAGAACACTGTATACTTCATCGATCCGATAGTTTTTCAGTCCGTCATGGCTTATTGGTATCAGTCTCAGACCCATGGCATCAGTGTCTCTGGTTCGTACCCCCCTCGTCACGGAACTTTTACCTCTTTCGATATCATTAGAAACTCGAGCTTGTGTACCGCTTTTGACCTTGAATGATTACCAAGCGATCATCATTTATTGAAAAGTATAGATTATGTATAATTTTTGTAAGGAAAAGCTAATTTTTGTTTCTAGCCTTCATGTAATAGTTACATGACGAAATCATTTAAATTCAACAGTACGAAATATGTAAATTCAAAAATAAAATCCTATTGGAGAAAATTCAATAAGTCACGTCAAGTTGAATTTACGATAAACATGTATCTATTACCATACATTTCTTTCAGTGTATGATGTTCTGCCGCGTGTTGCAAAAACCCGCAAAGTTCACCAAAGACGTCACTCAGCTCTGTATTCAAATAGACGAGGAGAGGCCAGGAGTTCGTGTCAAGTGACAAGCTACCCGCTCCAATCACCCTCGTACTCACAATAGAATTGGTGGGGTCTGATGACATGACTTGTCGGTAGGTTGGTTTTGTTATATAACGTCAACGAGAGCATCTCTACTGAACGATCATGAAAGGGAAATATGATAGTAGTAGAAAATAATGATGATACCAAAGCACTTCAAACCAGCATCTGAAGAGCCAGCAGCCCAGTATTTACAATAAACGTGGAGAGGCCCTGGTTCGCACAAGAGACTGGAAAGGATTAGTAGTAAGTAACTGGTTTCCCCTCCGTCTGCCCTTGCAATCTCAATGGGCGAGGGGGAGTCAGGTGTCCTTAACTGGAACCCGCCCTTCCAGCCCATGAGCTTACAATTGACTAGAAGGGCCCAATAATTGTGATTGGTACTCGCCTCGTCATCCCTAGTACTCACAATAGACGAGTAGGGGCCATGTGTCCCTGACTGGCACCAGCCGGGGGTGGGGCGGTTGCGAGCGACATGTCAGCAACCGGCCCAGGCTCGCCGGGCCAGGTTCCAGCGTCAATACGCTGGTGGTGACGTTACCGTCGGGGCTAACCTGGAAATGGAAGCAGGCAATCCAAGAATAGGAAAAAAGCTACTCACGTGATCTTTTACGAATAAAGAAATATGTACTGTTGTAATCGGTCATGATTTCCTGTAATATTTTTTGGTGATTGTACGTTTTACATATTCTTTTTATAATGAAGAGGAATGTGTTATGAATTTGGAGATTTCAATCTTCGACAAACCGAAGTCACTAGATTACGAGGTCTTAGAACTAAAGCAACGTATGGAAGGACTGACGTTCCCAAATATCGTTGACTAAGTGGATGTTAATCAAAGGACGCAATTTTCGATGAAGTCCTTTGAACTCAGAAGATAACTGTCCGGTTGTGCGTACAAAGCTAGCAACTTTGAATCCAGCGCTTGCAAATGTGTATCAGTTGAATGCAAAGCTTGCAATTTTGTAACAGCTTAATGCAAACCTTAGAACTTTGTATCAGCTAAATGGAAAGCTTGTAACTTTGTATCAGCTAAAAGCAACTCTTGCTACTATGTATCAGCCATATACAAAGATCGCAGCTTTGCATCAGCTAAATCAATTTACCGCATTTCAAAAATTTAAAAGCCGAAGTCATGTCCGTCATGCAGACACTTTAATTGTCATATTTTCATGGATAATTTGATAGTTGTCTTCAAGCGGCAAGAAGGTATATCAAGATTTACATGTAGGATTAAACGTATACATAATAATTTATCTGATGCGGATACGCGTGTTGTTCATGATTGAGGCTCTTATGACTTATTTTGTAATATTGCAAAGGAGATACGATATGAGTCAACTGGCAGTTGGGCATGTCTTTCTGCTTTGGCACTTTGATTTGTTGCATAAATTTAATTAAAAACTAGAAAAATAACTTGAAGTTTGCGAAGTGATAACAATTCGTAAAAGTTCGCTTATGGTTTCAAATAATAAGAGCTCAAGCACGATGGTAGATAAGTTGTGGGTACTTTTCCAATAGAAGTCGATGTTAATATCTGCAATTGCATGAAGAGGAGTCGCTTAAGATAATTTCACTAAAATAATACACAATAAACAGACCTCGAAAATTGGGAATTCCGAACAACGTACCAGAAACTGGACGGAAGATAATTGTCATTGTTCGAAGAACAAAGATAGAATTAATGCTATGAACTGAGGTTTGTTATTGATGTGGTAGTATCAACATAAACAAATGTTGTAAAGAGCTTCACGTCGTCGGTAATATAGGCGCCACAGCTTCACTCACGTCTTCAGTGTAATTTTGTAGGATTTGGTCATCCAGGAACCAGATGAGGCTTGCCGGCGGACGGGCACCGACGGCTTGGCATGCCATTTCGTATCGACGGCCCGCCACCAACGGCTCGTGCGACGTAAGCAGCCGGACCCTCAGCGGCGTCACTGAGGGGAAGAGGAATAAAAATTACTTACATATTACATTGAGTTTTGGACTCATTACTTGATAAAATGAGTTGAACTTAGTTCTTAGATAAGTACTATTGAGTTGTTGAGCTCTCGAGCGAAGATTCTCACTTTTTTTTTGCCTGGTTAGAACTGTACATGTCTGTAACATAGTAATAGAGGATAAAGATTAATCCTCAAAGAGCGTGCACTCATAGCCATGGGTAAGTTGAGTGAAGAACCTGAATTATACCCCTGGGTAGACGAGGTAGTTGTTGTTGTTCTGCCACGGCGGCTCCCACTGGAGCAAGCCAACATTCTGAAAACATGCGACGGTTTCCACCGCGGCCAACCATGGCTTCCTGTTGTTGCTCATTCTGTGTCTGTGTACGGCATGTGCCCAGTGTTTTCTGCCCTCATGGTGGCATCATCACCTCAACCAATGCAGTTCTTTGTTTCAGGTGCTGATCGACTTAGACTGCGCACGGAGGTATTAACCATGAACGTTAAGGTTAAGAAGCCCTCGATACGGTTTGTAGCAAACTGATAGTTTGTAGCACACTGGTACTTTCGAAGTACAATAAGACAATGAAACAAGAGGCCTTCCGTCATCGTGGTTCATATTTCCTTACAAACTGTAAGACTCTTGAAAGGTTTGATCTTTTGTCATCACTCAACAATCAGCGCACTTGTTGAATCCGCTCCTCGACGTGCTCACACCCTACCCACACAATCCTACAAAAGGTGGAATATACAAGATTGGGTAGATAAAGATCCTCAATTTTTTAGAGAAACGAATGCATCGGCCACGAGAAAATGTACAATCGTTTCGTTGGGTCATATTTCCTCGCGAACGAAGAAGGAACAGCAAGCCTGGTATAAGATGAAGACGCAAGACAATGATCGGTATATTATTACACCATGTAGAGGCCTGGCCTTCGCTGCTAGGAGCACCGCGCAATAGGGTTAATCAAACCGTGACCGTCTTTAAGAAAATATTGAGCGGTAAATTAATCTATTGTATAACTACCCTGATGGGACTTCCAATATTTGCTAACCAAACCTTTTTTATTAGCTTATCCAATTAAAACGGTTCAGTTCCATCACTTGTCGCGTTCGTATATTAAATATTTGGTAATGCCCTGTGACAGAAACTTCAACAATTATCAGCAACTGAATTTGATCTTCGAAATTAAATCACAAACAATACACACTTTATTATGAGCTACATCAATGAAACAGGAAATTTGATTAAACTTCAGATGCAGATTTTCTACCTATATTTCAGAAGCTCTGCTGTAGATCATACATATTGTATTAATATTATCACACTAAATGTCTACAAAAATGGTATCAAATATTGGCCTGATATAAGTGAGATCATGTTTAGGCACAAACATGATTTTAAACAATGAAACACCTCCCTTATTACTCGTGTTATTTTTTGTAGATAGATTGCGATCCAGTAAATTATTCATATCCTGTAATTCGTTTCTCGAATTGGTTTCACAGAGTCCTTGAGCATAGTAGCTGCTAAATGGTGTGATATATTGATTTGGAACCTAAGATGCTTCGTTGGCGAGAGCCATTAGGGGAAATGTACTGGATCACAATTGTAGCAAGTCCTGACAGAACTCTTCAAAGCCACCATTTTTGTTTGCTTGTGAGTGTATGAGAGGAGTGTGAGATGGGCCTTGCCGGCGGTCACCCCTTTCTCTGGGGGATTCCGTCTATTGTCTGTATCTGAACCATATCTGTACTATATGGTAAAGTGGAAATTTCCACTAACCTGTGGAAAATACATTAACCGTTTCCTTTGCGTGTATCTTTGAAAGCTATAAACAGTTCAGGTTTTCGAGTTACTCCAATCATAAGCCCCATTGCAATGGGGAGTTACTCTAAGAAATGGGTCCAAGGGGGCCAGCCAGTTTAAGCAAATAACTGTGTTTGAAAAACCGTCACATACATATAATCTCTTATACTCACATATCATGTCAATGGTTACTGAAGCTTCCATAGGCTCGGTAAGGTTGGTGTTCGAGGCTCGGCAGGTGACGTCACGGCCCAGATTGTCTCTGCCAAGAGGCTCAACGTGAAGCGAATTGGACACCGTTAACGGTGTTGCCCGAACAGTGTTCGATACGAACACCAACGGTGGAGGTGGAAAGTGGAGGCGATCTTGGTGGCCTTCTGCTTCGTTTCTGTTGCTAGGGCTGATGTTGTTGTGGTCCGCCAAGCTGCTTGCATAAAATGAGTCGTCCAAAGGGCGGCCGTCTTGCCACCAAGTTACCTCAGGCTGAGGGTTGCCCCCCTCAGCCCGACACGTCAGCCTAAGCGCCTCGCCCTCTACAAAGGGCCCCACGGTCGGCCCCACCTCAACCCCATCCGTAGACAAGATTACAATTCTTTCGGGCGGAACTGTAACAAAATAAACAAACGAGGGTTCACTTCAACACGTAGGAGCTTGGATGATGAATATAGCAGGTACAAATATGAGGGTCGGTTCTATACATTAGACTGGAACCCAATTAAATGAGTGTCTGTTCGCTTCAATGGACAAGAGCACAATTTTATCAAGTGGAGCTTAAAAAAAATGGACGACACAGATTTAATAAGGAATCAATCGTGATATCAATGGTGCAATAGCCCAAAAACAGCAGGCATAATTGTTTATGATTATTAACCATTTACATAAAAAAAAGTAAGGACATTCCAAGAAATAGTCTTTAATGCTTGTGTTACCTAATGGAAAGGGCACTAAATAGCCCTCTCTATCAATGACAAGTATAGGCAATACATGTTCAAATATCGACCCTCAACGTAAACATGCACCGCAGCACGAACAGCCTCCACGGAAAACTTTTGCAACAGTTGGGATAACCCCATCAACAGCCCCGATGTAAACATTAACCCCAACAGGAATAATCCAAATAACAGCATGCATGTTAAATGACAGGAACATCAGGAACAGCCTCAATATCAGCCCCACTTAAAACATCAGCATGGAAAACCTCCCATGGAAACATGAACACCAGCTGAAGCCGTTCAAATCTCAGCCTTTTATATAAACAACAGTACCAGCACTAATAGCCCCCTAACTATCTCCACTATACATATAGAGCCCCAATAACAGAAGCCACTGGCCTCCGTCCATGTGGGCCGAGCCTTGTTCAGCCACGTTCAATTTAAGGAGGCTGGCCGGAGGAGTCCGAGTAGGCTCGAAAACATGGCTTCCGTTTGGTCAGGATTTTATTTATCGCATTTATTCGGACGGATTTATTTATTCCATCCCAGGAACAACAAGGCCAAGGTTCTCTGGAGGGCGCATTATTCTCAGGGATACTCTGAAATGGGATGACCGTGGTCTGTTTGTGCGGATGCTTAACTATGTTGTTTGTTGTGTGGATGCGTAACTATGTTGTTTGTTGTGTGGATGCGTAGCTATGTTGTTTGTTGTGTGGATGCGTAACTATGTTGTTTGTTGTGTGGATGCGTAACTATGTTGTTTGTTGTGTGGATGCGTAACTATGTGGTTTGTTGTGCGGATGCGTAACTATGTTGTATGTTGCGTGGATGTGTAACTATGTTGTTTGTTGTGTGGATGCGTAACTATGCTGTTTGTTATGTGGATGCATAACTATGTTGTTTGTTGTGTGGATGCGTAACTATGATGTTTGTTGTGCGGATGCTTAACTATTTTGTTTGTTGTGCGGATGCGTAACTATGTTGTTTGTTGTGTGGATGCGTAACTATGTTGTTTGTTGTGTGGATGCTTGACTATGTTGTTTATTGTGTGGATGCGTTATTATATTGTTTTTTGTGTGGATGCGTAACTATGTTCTTTGTTGTGTGGATGCGTAACTATGTGGTTTGTTGTGTTGATGCGTAACTGTGTTGTTTATTCTGTGGTTGCGTAACAATGTTGACTGTTGTGTGGATGCATAACTATGTTGTTGTTGTTAAAATTGATTACGTCAGTTTGAACTATGCTGTTTGATTGAAGATATTTTTTATTATTGAAGTGAAATGGTGTCCTCAATACGATGTATGTTCGCGGCACCTACGAGGAGATTAGGTTTAATTTACCACACTCACCTTGAATGCCGACCCTGAAGAAGGCTGACTGCAATAGAATTTAGGTCCTATTGTCCGTAGTAGGGCGAGATAATCATGAATTTAACGAAGAAATAATTGCTTGTGGAGTTTGTCGTTGGGTCGATATTTTGTACGAATTGCAAGGATCTTTCTCGATTAAGGACAATATTTTTACTACAGAAGATTGATTTCCATATTCTAGAGGGTAGGATCTGATTAGAATGGGTGCCAATGCATCAAAAGAGTCTCGGGATTAGTGTGCCAACAAACGTGGATACTATGACAGCCTAGGAAGGGGACTCACTGACGACTGTGAGGTTGACTTTGTAGGTGAGTGTTGGACTAATGCGAAAGTCCACTCGGCAAGTGTAGGTGTTGGCGTCGCCTGGCAATACCCCGTGCAGCAGGAGGGCAGACCGCGCCGCCTGGTACGATGCCCGATGACCCAGGGCCACAGTGTCCTTCCAGTGTGAAGGTTGGCCGCTCCGCACATCGTAACTGGGCCAACACGGACAGAAGAATGATTATATTAGTCCTTCTCCCATGGACGAATTTTCGCCGTTCCGCACATCGTTACTGCACCTACGGGGATGAAGAATGTTAGTAAAAATTCTTTAGTGCTTTTATTGGCCGCTCTGTAGATCATAACTGCTCCGATAGGGTAAGAAGAAGGATACTTGAAGCTCCCTTCCAGTGCAAGCGCTTGCCACTCCAGGCATCGTAACAGCACCACCAGGGGGATTTTTTTTATTAACCCTCACAAAAATCTCAGGATTTGGGAGCGGGCGTTCATGGCGATTTCGCTTTCAATCCCGTTTAGTGTACTGGTTCAGGGTGCATTCTGAAGCCAATATGAATGCACGCTGACGATACACATAACATTCACAAATGATTGCACATTAATTCGACAATTTGAGATCATGGAGCGATCGAATGAGTTCATTGAACAAAGCATTGGTGAAAGAGTCTATGAAGTACATTGAATGATAAGAAGAACAAGATTGATTCCACTGTCAATCATGAAAAGCAAGTTCATTTTGCATATTCAATTTCAAATCAATTTTCGGGCTTGGTACCATTGATGTACATGTGCAATAAATCAATCAGTAGATTGCATGAATAATCATAATTAGCATCATCGCAAACTTCGCAATTTACAATGTTCCGAATAAATTAGAAGCATAACTAAGCGACGTTCGGTACCCAATAGGCGTGTTATGTCCCTGATAATGCGCTGTTTATAATCGGCGAAGGCCGTCGGTTGAAATGCACATCGTGACAGCATATGCCCCGTAACGATTAAATTGAGGCGTTCATGGATTCCTCCGGTGCATTGAAACTTGGCCTACACGGGGAGGAGAGGATGTTAGCTCGCATTTATCTGAGCGAGGGGTTGCCATCACCCCTTAGCTGCATCACAACCGGGAGAAGAGGATGTTAGCAGGTGTTCATCCAATGCTAGGGTTTGCCGTCACCCCGTAGCTGCATAACAACCGGGAGAAGAGGATGTTAGCAGGTGCTCAACCAATGCGAGGGTTTGCCGTCACCCCGTAGCTGCAACACAACCGGGAGAAGAGGATGTTAGCAGGTGTTCATCCAATGCGAGGGTTTGCCGTCACACCGTAGCTGCATCACAACTGGGAAAGAGGATGTTAGCAGGTGTTCATCCAATGCGAGGGTTTGCCGTCACCCCATAGCTGCATCACAACCGGGAGAAGAGAATGTTAGCAGGTGTTCATCCAATGCGGGGGTTTGCCGTCACCCCGTAGCTGCATCACAACCGGGAGGAGAGGATGTTAGCACGCGTTCAGCCAATGCGAGGGCTTGCCGTCACCCCATAGCTGCATCACAATCATGAGTGAAGGATGTTAGCAGGTGATCATCCAATGCGAGTGTTAGCCCTCACCCCGTTGCTGCATCACAACCGGGAGAAGAGGATGTTAGCAGGTGTTTGTGCAATGCGAGGGTTTGCCGTCACCCCGGAACTGCATCACAAACGGGAGGAGAGGATGTTAGCACGCGTTCATCCAATGCGAGGGTTTGCCGACACCCCGTAGCTGCATCACAACCGGGAGGAGAGGATGTTAGCACGCGTTCATTCAATGCGAGGGTTTGTCGTCACCCCGTAGCTGCATCACAACCGGGAGGAGAGGATGTTAGCACGCGTTCATCCAATGCGAGGATTTGTCGTCACCCCGTAGCTGCATCACAACCGGGAGGAGAGGATGTTCGCACGCGTTC
>SDVV010033398.1:0-11305 GCA_016164225.1 Gammarus roeselii
TATTCTTAACAGGGAGCTTGAGCCAAAAAACAACACAGGCTCATATCGCAATACCTTTCAGGTCAGAAACGTTTCAACCAACATTGGGGAACATTGAAAGGAGACTGAGACTAATGCAACCTTTCATTAAACTGCCGGCCCAAGCGTTCATGAAATGTAAAATGTTTTTTCAAGTTATCGAAGGAAGTTACTGCGTCAACAGTTAAGATTTAAGATGGATTTGCCTCTGCAATATATATTTAAAACGTTTGAAAAAGGGCGCAATATGTATTTAAGATTTTTTTCTCTCACAAAAACTCCAACTGCGGTATTTTCTTGATGAATATAAAATGAAAAAGGTTTGAATTCCTTTACAACCGCAAACTGACAACCAAAGTTAAATCAGGAACTATTCTGGCGAGTGGTATATAGAGATTTCCGAACTGAACTGGGCGGGAGTGTTGACGTTACTTCATGTGCTGCGGCTTCCAATGGTGTGTAAGTGCTCATCAAGTTATTGCGGAGGGTAGATGTCTCAAATGTCTCAAAAAGTTTACTCATTGTGTGCACTAAATAAACAATCGCAGTAAACTAAAGAAGAAATATTTAATTTTTCTAAGGTGTAGCAACTTTCATTTGAAGGCAGAAAACCAGCCTCGATGTCGTGTGTATGAAGAGTGTCTGAAACCAATGCTTGCATTTATGACTGCATAAGCGTGATGCATCGGTTATTGCGGCATGATGTTTACTCATTCCTGCCCTAGGATGCATGCGCCAACAAGTTGAGCAGGCCAGCGAAACATAAGCTCCCCTAGCAGGAATTTTCTGATCTGTTTGTCCAGTGAACTTATGGAATATGCAAGGGGTATACATAACTGCAAGTAACAGGAACACCTGCTTCACAGTAGTACTTGTATTCATTTCTATAAATAACAATTGCTTTCATAATCTTTACTTCTATATCAGGCGCGGTCCTTCACGATCAATAGAATGCCCTCAATCCTTAACAGGGTCTGTCCTTCCCAGACGAGCGTTGCCGAAGTCGTTCTTCGTCGACTCGCCACGGCTGGTCTGAAAAGAGCGACTCACGCTGTAAGTTGAAGGTCACTCAAACGTGTCAATTAACAATGGGATGACTCTCGACATCCGCAGGCAGGTAAAGTTTCTCGTGAAGAGAGAAAATAAATCAACGAGATTTTGTCAGCGGTGGAGCATGGCAACTTTAAATCTAGTGAGGTGTTTTTCTCTTACATTGAAGGTGGAAGGGTTTGAAATCCTCACCAGGCATCCTTATGCGTCTTATGCAGTGAAAAGTTAATAAAACGAATCGTTTCAGTGAGCCTCCATTGGTCATGCGAACTAGCTTTGTGATCGTTTGTGCCATGCAGGTTCAAACTTGTCCATTCCAGTGCAGGGAGGAGATTGTGCTCAGTGAGAGCAAAAGAAGTGCAATAAGGTTGATGGATGTAAATTGTCATTATTCCCCGCTGCAAGTAGCCGCTCTACAAATTTTTCGATGCTCCTCTGTTCGTATGCATTCTCAATTTCTAAAATTATCCATGTTGAATTTTGGCTGATAAATCCTCAAACAACAATCGTCCGCGAGAACATAAGGAGGTTTGCACTTTTCAGCGGTCTTTAATTCCTGTCACTAGAGAAATAAATAAAACGTTTCATGATGTGCAATGATAAGTGATGTAGCAAGAACCATATCACTTGCAATCGCTTGTCTATCTGGTGAGGACCTTTCATATGAACGCTTGACAAAAACATCGGTGTCTTTTAACGACCTATCAATATATTCAATTACATCAATCCACTGGAATCGGTATCATATTGCTCCAAGCTTACATGAATATTGAATATTTACATTTGCAATATGCAGAATAATAAAACCTGTTTCTTTATAAATATCACATTTTCCTATTTTCACATTATAAGAGGGAGACTAGACTGCCCAAGGCAGCAGGTAAACATTTTTTTACGAAACTTTTGTGCAATTAGTTAGACTTGTAGTAGGTGTTTCAAAGTCATCGTTGCTATGGTCATGCAGTTGACGCAGAACGGTCTTGCGTTTTAAATAAATAAACTACCACATCAGAAGCCATGTGCCAGATTGCTAGGTATGTGTAAATAATTGTCTTATTAAGTTAGTCATTTCTGTATCCCCGCTGCTTGACGGTGTATGAAATTAAATTTAAAAAAGGGATGGGTTTTCAGAGGGATTAAATCATACAGTCCTTCTCTTATGTATTAATATATAAACTTGTTGAGCGAATATATGATGTACAATAAATAATTTCCAGTTGCCAATCAGGAGGCGATGTTGAACGACGATATGATCATACATTACTTATCATTCCCTACATGGTTAGCTACAGGTTGTCCCGCTGGTATCAGCAATGATCATTCCCTAAATAGTTAGCTGCAGTTATTCAACTGGTATCAACAATGTTTTTTTCGTCGAATCGGCATACAGGTAACAAAACTCTTCACCCAAGTTACAAGGAAGTGGCGTGGAATGGTGCACGAAAAGTCTGTAGGATTTGGTCTCCGCATTTAACTAATTATTCGTTGGCGGATTCAAGTAGGAAAACAAGGATGAAGCCAATGAACGTTGCTATGCATGAATATGATACATAAACGAGTGTCTACACATGAATGTATAGGCGACAAAAACGCAATTTGGAAGAGTTTACTCCCGTGTGGAACAAGTTTCACGTATGAATGTATGGAATGAGAACACTGAGTGTACATTACCATAAACAAAGTGAATATATGATGAAATTTGTATCTACAATAAAATAGCCTTGGACAGTCACATCAACGGAATATTTCCCCGTTTTAATAAGTTAAGTGTCATTTGGAAATTTCAGTGGACCGAATAGGTCTTTATTCGTCCCAACGGTGGGAATACAATTCGTGTTTTTCCCTATTTTTCAGTAATTCACGATGAACTATCCAGAAGTGGATGTATTCGAACACTAGTCATAAGCGATGAGGACCGATCAATTCTGTGATGTGAGTTAAGCTGGTCTTGCTGCACTCAGCCAATGATAGCCAAGACGTTTTTTTTAATGTACAATTAGTGTCCTTATCGCTTGCGGTGCTTCAGCAATGCGACTAACGTCATTGTTGTTCGATCACACTCACCCACCGTATTCTTTCGCTGTAATGTTATCTCTGTGTTATGAGCGATGACTATTCATTGAGGTCTAAGTGATACTGAAATTCAGCTGCTTGGTGAAGAGTGCGCTGTTATTTTAGGCTTAGTTTTTCCTAGATATTGTTTCGTAACAAGTTGCTGCCCATCGTCATCGTTTCAACAGATGCCAATCTTCGGAAACCGGGATATAATTTTCATATTATTTTTTATATGTGGCTAAATCAATGTCCATGAACCGGTGTTACTTTGTACTCGGGTCCATATATTTGTTAACCGTCTTCTGTCCAAAAATGTTATATCAATGTGCACCGAGCCTTTAATGTTAAAATCTTACTCTTCTTTGTCGTTCATTATTAAGTAAGTAGACAACGCACGCGGCTGAGTAGCTCATCTTTTGAACAGTCTGTTTGTTAGCCGGAACGTTGAAAAAAATTATCTATTACTAAAACTGTTGAGGTTACTAGCGGCTCGTTGATGTGCGTACTATAAGCATTGAGGTTGACTGTAAATTTTTTAAATGTATATTGAAGGACCAAAAATTTATTGATCACTTTGAAAACTTCATGAAAATAATCGAATGAAATAATCTAATGACTCCCAGCTCCCTTGCACCCAAACCGAACCAACCTAAAGAGGTTGATATGTAAGGCGGTAAGCGCTAATGCAACCGAACAGCAACACGTAGTTGGCTGTTATTGGTGTATGGTTGGGGCGAGTTTTGAGACACCAAGATAAGGCACGATTTCAATGATCCTCCCAACACAGATCGCTACTAGTTAAAGGGTGAAAAGTCACAATAGTCCCGACCGTCATTTGCCCTTCATTCTGTGTGATTTCGTACTGAAATGAATCCTGAACATTGCTTGATACATTCTATTAGTATTAACTAATAGATTAGTTTGAATAAACCAACAAAATTTATTCAAGTCAAAATATATATTCTTCCGAACTATCATGTGAGATAGAGTTTCCATGGAGGAAACACTTAATCACGAGAAATATATTCTGACAAGCCTTCCATACATAATGAACTGCCAACAGATTACCTTTCAGTCTAAGATTAATTATATGCCAATCACTACAGGATTGGCGTACAGTCACAAGAAGAAAAAAAACTAAGCAAAATTGTCATCAACGGAGGAATCAAACTCGCAATTTTGAAAGGTCATCGCCTACTAATCAATACTACAATCAAGATTGCAATTGACCTCTAATGAAGCGCAAACGAAAGTCTACAATCAATCAAGTGTTCCATCTGTTCAATGACAGTTCATTTTCTGTATCGTTTGTATGCAATAGGTTTCCGCAACGGAGATATCAAACATTAAATGTAATTCCATGCAGTATCTATAGCTTCTTTGATGAAAACATCAATACTGTTCTGTTCGTCATTCCGTCTCAGTAGTTCATAATTAAAAATAAATGTATTTACATCTGAGCTGACATTGTCTGTTATTGAGAACAATTTATTCTCTGTGAGTGCAAATGGGAGGTAGTCAGGGTAAGGTGCAACAGTTAACTAACAAATGGATATTTCAACAAAGAATGCCACACATGGGAAATTCCTCACCCAAATTTACCCACATCACTCGATCTGCAAATTCGTATATGAAACGTCATCGAAGATGTATCAAATTAATCCAATTGATCATACATTTAATCACTTACCCAAGTAGAAGTTAAGTACGAACGATTTTCATCCATTCAATTGTGAAATTTTTAAAGAGTGAACTCGATTGCAGGTTTGGTGTTCCTCTTCTAAATTAGAGGAGTCTGGTTTTTGTGTGGATGTGCGAATGTTATAAGTCCATAAAGTTGATTTAAAGCAAACTGTTCTCTCATAGTTCTACGTGACACAAAAAAGTGCCTTTCTTTATGAAAACCATCATGAATCATAACTTATCACATATTATACTGTAACAGCAGAAACTCTACTTCCCAAAACCAGCAAAACTTGGGTCACGTTCACGGATTTGCATATGAAAGAGTCCAGTTGATTGCGACTACCGGAGAAGAGTGAAGAAATTGCTCGTCAGAATCAGGGGCTCGTTTGGTCGTGAACATCACAGATTTGCTAAAAAAATCGGCTTCAATAAATATTTGCTGAAAATAAATCGGTATGCAATAAATGCTCGTCTCCAAATAATAATTTGATTGAACCTCACGATCCATAACGATGGAGAGTTAATAAAACCTAAATAGAGAAGATTGTACATTCATCTCCCAAGCTTTCGTCGGGTCACGCCCCACTTTAACAATGACAAGAGGAAACGACATCAACATGGAATAAACATGATGAAAATATTGCTTCTCAAAACTAGACCTAATAGATAACAAAACTGAAAATCCTACTCAGTGAATCAAGGGCAAAATAAATACAATTTTGGATTACACATAAACGCATTTAAGCTATCGCCTGAATGGGGCAATTCACATTCTCATATGCGAACGGTGTCAAACATTAGCTAGAAAAAATCGGATATGCATCACTATTATTCAGCTCCAGCGCGAAATTCGCCTCCCACTAATAGTAAACAAAAGGATGTTGTAAACAGAGGAGTATGAATCATAGACAATATTAGTTCCTAGCTTAACATGGTTTTCGACGAACCGGAGAAAAATGATTGACCTATAAACAAATGGAGAGACGTTACTAGGCATCACATCAAGATACATGTTGGTCCATCACCGTGTGATGAGGCGATGAGCTTGACTAAGCCAAATTGTGCACCATCGATAAATGATTGATGATTCTTCAACGGTATAATAAATGGGAAACTGAATGTTGTTGTCATCAACGGGTCCCGAACGACTCATGAGATAAATCATTATTCGTATTGTGCATTACCTCATTGTTTATATTGCAATATAAAAGAAGGTCAAACAGAAGATCTATTCAGTAATATTACATGAGTGAGAAATCTTACTGTTGTATATTATTCGTAATATGAGTGATGAGGCTATCGATTGACGAAACAGCCATTTAGCAGTGGGTATAGATTAAAGCTGTTCGTATACATTACGGCCGTAGGAATACATTACAGCCGTAGGTATACATTATGGCCGTTGGTATACATTATGGTAGAAGGCATACATCATAGCGGTAAGTATACATTATGTCTGTAGTCTGGCACAGTATCCAGGTACAATAACAAAAACTTTGCCCTGTTTAAAAGCAATGAATTTAGACAAAATGACTGACACAAGCCGAGGTGTTCCTGCAAGATGTGTTCCTGCAAGAGACGTTCCCGCATGATGCGGTCCTGCAAGAAGCGTTCCCGCAAGAGGCGTCCCCGCAAGAGACGTTCCTGCAAGAGGCGTTCCTGCAAGAGTCGTTCCTATTAGAGGCATTCCTGCCAGTGACGTTCACACAAGAGGCGTTCCTGCCTGAGGTGTTCCCGCAGGAGGTGTTACTGCAAGAAGCGTTCCCGTAATAGGCGTTCCTGCCAGAAACGTTCCTGTCAGAGGCGTTCCTGCCAAAGACGTTCCTGCAAGAGACCTTCCCGCGAGAGGCGTTTCTGTAGGAGGCATTCCCGCAAGAGGCGTTCTTGCATGAGGCGTTCCTATTAGAAGCATTTTTGCAAGAAACGTTCCTGCACGAGTTATTTCTGAGGTATTTATTTTGGTTAATTCTTCATTTGAACGTTACACTTGGATGGTATAATGTCTTCACATAACTGACAGTGATTGCACATTCCGATGACAACACGTGGTAGGAAAATGTTTCAGTGGGAACAAGTTTTTGCAGCACAATAATTTATTATTGTATATGACCAATATTCGGATATAATCCACAATCTAATACCCGACTTTGGAGCAAGCCTATACATTTTTATTTTCATTTTCCCTTGCGCTATGACGATCCTATCAAGAGGGGGTTTTCTTATCCTTCCATAGCTACTGGCAAATATTTTTGGAACCAAGTGACGTGGAGTAAAATATTTGATAAATTTCGCTCAAAAATAGTGAAACCTGGCGGCGAAGCTTTCTCGCGGGCGCCGAAACTTCGCGGATCGTCGACGTATAAAACTGCATATAGAAAGTTCGAAAAGATTCGTTTTGAACATTTCTTTTTGGTGATAGTGTGGTTCAACGATAATATAATCGCAAAGGATGTTTTCCTGCACGTCCTTTTTATTTGCGAGTCGACATCTTACAATTTTGAATTGTAAACAATAGCTACGGAATTAGTCACAAAATTGAAGCACGATAACCCCTTCATTGTCTTAAAAAATCAGAGCTGCATCGTTAATCATTCGAATACAAAGTAATAAAAAGCGAAACAAAATAACTTTCATGAAAAGAACTTTGGAGATTCCCCCCTCCCTTCCCCCTTATTATAACGGATTGCGAGTACAGTGTTTTGCTCTGTACTTCTCGCTATGCAGCCAAAACGCAGTTTATACAAGCTTGATGGCCCCGCGTGTTCAGGTTGACGCTGTGAGTGCCCACATGTTGTTGACATAGCCTGTGTACAGAGCATTGCTACTCTCCCTTAGAGGCGCTATTCTAATCCTGAGCAAACTTGATTTCACGGAAGTAAATATTTTCGAGACGGAGCAGCAGGTGGTGGAGACCTCCCTACGCCTTCACCACCAGCTGCTCTGAAGACTTGGACCTCCTGATTGTCATCAGGTTGATGCAATTGTTGGTAAGGATGTTGTTGACGGATGCGCTCAAAATCTTACGATGTAAATAATAAATTCAACACGTGCATGTTTCCGAAACTATAATTCGTACGTCAACATAACCAATTTTCTCTGAAACAAAAATCATTGCTTATCTCCATGCACTATTAATTGAAAACTGGAGTAAATAATTGAAATACATTTCACATAATGAAAAAAATTGACTTTAGTTGCTAGTGACCAACGCATTACTTCCCGCCTTAACATGTTACTTTCACCTGTTATCATATGTCAGCCTTTACTTGATTTATTACTGGAACGTACACCTTCTCGAGTATGTGATGCCGCACAACTCTTCTCCTGCATGCAGTGAACACGTCAATTACTATTTATTTCACTCCATAGTTATAAAAAAATCACCAAAAGTTATGCGATGGCGTGTTTAAATTCTCATCCTATGTAGGAGTGGAAATATTTCACATAACAAGTAATCATGGAGGTGAAAAATAAATCTTAATTACCGGATAGTGTCATACGCTGATAAAAAATAGACTGGGTAATATCCGCATTTCGAATTCTTTTCCACGCATATCTCACTCAAGTCAGGAAAATAAACGAAGAACTGATATGATTAGTCGATCAATATTTTAATCCTACATTTGTCTGACAAAATCAACGAGAGAATGCTGTGGCTGGCTTATCACTATTCCTTCTTATGCGATCCGTGTGCCAACAGACTCCAGACTCTCCTGCATGTTGGAGTGGGCTTCTATTCCTCAAAATTAATTGCTCAGAATATCCGTCGAAAAGAAATCCATTTCAGTACTTTATTTTTTGAACATCTGCATGGAATAGAGTTATTTGATGTCTATTTTTTCCCCGTACAAAATGAGTGACATTCTTTTCTCCACGTCTTCTTTGTCTTTTTGAGAAGGATTTGGGAGAGGCGGACCCATTGCCTGTTGAATGAACTTTTTTCTGAAACCATTTTAAAAGTGACCGACGATACAGTAAAAAACATTCTTCAGTGATTGCGATGCCTGACCGCAGGCTTGAAGTTAGACTTCTTGCAAATATAACGACGATGAACGGAACATAATTTTCCGCTGCTTCAGACTGACAATATTTAAATGTCTGAATCCGTGTTTGTGCTCAGTGAATGACGAATCATAATTATTTTTGGTTAACTTTCTGCAAAACTCTTTTCTTGCTATTATCAATTCATTTTTTGTAAGGCATCATTTTTAAAAGAAGCCCCCCGAGCTCCTTAATACTGTTTTTATTTCAATAGGCCCCTGCTCTCCCTCAAATAAACCCCCGTTTCCCTCAGGCGCTAACATCGATAAAGGAGTCTATCGCTTCTCAGAGAAGCCAATAACTGTCCCTGCTGGGCAGGCTGGAGGAGTCGTAACTGATCTTAAATGACCAATGCTTTCTCAACAAATTGCAAGTACCGGCGAACGACGAAAAATACTACATTTCCCCGCCACTTATCAACCAAATACTATATTATTTTTTTTGAATTGGCCTCAGCCTGAGTTTGCCTACATGTGCCTGATGCTTGGAATTGATTTATTATGGACTATGGATTTTAGGTTACTCCGAAGAAAATGTACAGCAGGTGAGTGACCCTGTTGAATAGAACATTGACGTACTAATAGTTTCCTGTGAACTAACCACAAATGTTATTTAACAAATTACATTATTCCAACCAATATCAATCATTAATATTTACATTCAACCCATGTGTTTCAAATAATCGAATTCTACAAAATGTTTTCCCACGAGCAACGACATTTTACAGTATTATTCACATAAAACAGTGCTCCTAAAGTAGTCAGTAAGAGGAAAACATGATCGAGTTGCACAGATGAAGATGAAGTTCTATGATGATGCCTTCATCTGAAAAAGTAAACCAAATACTACTCTGCAAATGACCATAAAGGTTAGGATCAAACACTGTTTTACTGGGAGAGGAAAAATGACATGAGCCCCTTCAAAAACATTTCGATTCACAACGAATTGGAGTTGAATTGATATAGTTATGCAGATAAGCCCGTCTTAACTACAGCAAATATAAATGCTTTCTAGTGCACACATGAATGACTCCAATATACCAGATGTTGTGTAAAGTGATCGGATACTAGATGTTGTGTAAAGTGATTGGATACACAAATCGAACCGTTATTGACGGAAAGAAACACGTGTCTTCTCAACGTTATTGTTACCGTATTGATTATTAATCCCAATGGGCCTGGTTGCATTTGAGAATGAGTTCCTCAGCCACTTCGTATGAGTCGAGTGGACAACTGTGGGGACTCAGTATTGTTAACATGTATATTTTTCATTGATCCTAATCTACACAAGCATTTACAAGTCTTTTCATAATTTAACTTCCCCCGTAATACTGTCAGAACACAGTGCAATTGAATGTACGGTCGGAATGCACTTAATGCACTGTGTTAAACTTCTCGGTGATTACAAATTGGTCAACCAATATCTATTCCTGCATTTTCTGTTATGTGCCTCTACAACTGACAGTGTTCTTAAAGCAGAAGTGCATTCAAACTCAGCCACTCCGTAATGGCACCTTTTTGAGACGGTGAGGCAGTCAGTCTTGTCTCAGCCACACCCTTATGCCACCTACTTGAGCAGGTGAGGTAGTCAGTCTTGTCTCAGACACTTCCGTGGGCCACCTCGTTGAGCCGGTGAGGCAGTCAGTCTTGTCTCAGCCACCCCATTATGCCACCTACTTGAGTTGGTGAGGCAGTCAGTCTTGTCTCAGCCGCTCCATTATGCCACCTACTTGGGCCGGTGAGGCAGACAATCTTGTCTCAGTCACTCCATTATGCCACCTACTTAAGCCGGTGAGGCAGTCAATCTTGTCTCAGCCACTCCATTATGCCACCTACTTGAGCCGGTGAGGCAGTCGATCTTGTCTCAACCACTCCATTATGCCACCTACTTGAGCCGGTGAGGCAGCCAATCTTGTCTCAGCCACCTCATTATGCCACCTACTTGAGTCGGTGAGGCAGTCAATCTTCAGCTATCCCATTATGCCACCTATTTGAGCCGGTGAGGCAGTCAGTCTTGTCTCAGCCACTCCATCATGCCACCTCGTTGAGCCGGTGCGGCAGTCAGTCTTGTTGAAGGTCGCAATTTTGACCAAAAGTTTGATATTTTTTACCGAGTTTGGGAGGAATAATATATTATTCTCCCGCCAACGATTCGCTCTTTGGCGACACGTGAACTTTCAGAGAACTTTGGTCAACAATTTTCGGGGGTTGATGGACTCAGAAAACAGTTTGTTTGAATTTTAGTCCTGAAAATGGCCGATTGCACACTTATTGACAGTTACCATAAAGATTATCTACTGCCTTAGATGATTCAATACTCAGAACTGGTGTTTCGTTTCGTCAACATTATATGTGTTATATACTTAAACTCAGCCATATCTGAATACGTTGAAATAACCGAATAATAATTTATTCCATCATTCACATAGATTGATGTAATTCAATATACATAAGTA
>SDVV010033400.1:0-11305 GCA_016164225.1 Gammarus roeselii
CGTAATGTTATATATATATGAAAAAAAATAAGGTTTTATAATTCGGACAGGCATATTGAGATCATTTATTTCATTAGAACTGCTCAATAAAATTTATGCGGGAACACGGGGATCCAAAATATTGTGGTACGCTCACAGAGACTGGTGGAGCTACTTCGCACCGAACACACGAGGACGATCGAAAGAGACTCAACCCGTGCAATAAGAATGTAAGTCGATACTTTGCTCCTATGATACAAGAACATTTCCATATCTATGAAAATTACTCGTAACAATGTATAAATACACCACACTAGCCCGAAGTTACTAAACACTATTCAATAACCTGTGGTTACTATTCACTATTCAACTCAATATATACTGACACAAAACTAGCCTGTAGTTACTAAACACTATTCAATACCCTACAGTTACTATTCACTATTCAACTCAATATATACTTACTCAATACTAGCCTGTAGTTACTAAACACTATTCAATACCCTACAGTTACTATTCACTATTCAACTCAATAAATACTGACACAATACTAGCCTGTAGTTACTAAACACTATTCAATACCCTATAGTTACTATTCACTATTAAACTCAATATATACTTACTCAATACTAGCATGTAGTTACTGAACACTATTCAATAACCTGTAGTTACTGATCACTATTCAACTCAATATATACTTACTCAATACTAGCCTGTAGTTACTAAACACTATTCAATACCCTACAGTTACTATTCACTATTAAACTCAATAAATACTTACTCAATACTAGCCTGTAGTTACTAAACACTATTCAATAACCTGTAGTTACTATTCACTCTTCAACTCAATATATGCATACACTACGCTAACCTGAAGTTAGTTAGCACTATTCAATAACCTGTAGTTACTATTCACTATTCAACTCAATATATGCATACACTACGCTAACCTGAAGTTAGTTAGCACTATTCAATAACCTGTAGTTACTATTCACTATTCAACTCAATATATGCATACACTACGCTAACCTGAAGTTAGTTAGCACTATTCAATAACCTGTAGTTACTATTCACTATTCAACTCAATATATGCATACACTACGCTAACCTGAAGTTAGTTAGCACTATTCAATAACCTGTAGTTACTATTCACTATTCAACTCAATATATGCATACACTACGCTAACCTGAAGTTAGTTAGCACTATTCAATAACCTGTAGTTACTATTCACTATTCAACTCAATATATGCATACACTACGCTAACCTGAAGTTAGTTAGCACTATTCAATAACCTGTAGTTACTATTCACTATTCAACTCAATATATGCATACACTACGCTAACCTGAAGTTAGTTAGCACTATTCAATAACCTGTAGTTACTATTCACTATTCAACTCAATATATGCATACACTACGCTAACCTGAAGTTAGTTAGCACTATTCAATAACCTGTAGTTACTATTCACTATTCAACTCAATATATGCATACACTACGCTAACCTGAAGTTAGTTAGCACTATTCAATAACGATATACAGAATCCTTCAATTCTTTTTTCTATTTTTTTCCCATGATAAATACAGAGCACCAAGAGGTCGTGATGAGCACCCTTATACCCAGAACCTTAAAGAGCTACTGAGACTCGGATCACCCTAAGGTTACAGTTCATTTTTGAGACGCCCTCTGGCGGCGGCCGATAATTATTTGCCTCATAATCCGTTCATTAGAAGAATAGCCGACTTATACAGAAGGCATACAAGGACATTCACTGAGGTGTTTCTATGGGGGTAAATACTGTGACGCCTCTAGTGACGGCCAAGTGCGGTGAACACAATAAAATAAGTGAAAAGGTGCGGTGATCTGTTGCTTAGTAATGTAGAGTTGGAAATCCATTGTTTAGTAATGTAGAGTTAGAGATCCGTTGTTTAGTCGAGTTGAAGACCCGTTGCTTAGTAATGTAGAGTTGGAGATCCGTTGTTAAATAGAGTTGAAGATCCATTGTTTAGTAATGTAGAGTTAGAGATCCGTTTTTTTTTTTAGTAGAGTTGAAGATCCGTTGCTAAGTTATGTAGAGTTGGAGAGTGTTTTCTGATACCGTCTGTCTCCATGTCCGTTAATCTATCGAAACATTCTTTAATACTAAATGTAAGATATCCCGGACTCAATGAGATCCAAACAGCCCGTATTCCAACCAGCCCTGCGATCCCCAGAATGAGTCCGACCCCTCTCCTCCTTTTCCTCCCCCAACGTGATAATCGCTGCCAAATTAGACAAGGTCACGTGTTCAAATCCAATAATAAAATGCCACTAAGAAAACGTACTCCAGCGACCGGCACCCTTCACAGCGTCTCCCTCATAGGCACCCTCCTCTCCCTCCCCCCTCATTCGTGAATACACACCAATGCCTCCTGCACCGGCCCGTGGACGGTGGGTGTTTCTGGGGAAAACTCAACAAGGATCAATGACTCGAAGCTTAATCTCTAGGAAAAGTATCCATTCTCGTTTATTCGTGCTGTGGAATATTTTCAGAAAAGTTTTCTAGCACACAAATGCACCCTATTTCACCCAAGATGTACAGACTGAACAAGTGTGCTGCGCAGTTCCTATACACTCGAGATGTACAGACTGAGCAAGTGTGCTGCACAGTTCCTATGTACTAAAGATGTACAGACTGAACAAGTGTGCTGCACAGTTCCTAAACACTCAAGATGTACAGACTGAACAAGTGTGCTGCACAGTTCCTATACACTCAAGATGTACAGACTGAACAAGTGTGCTGCACAGTTCCTATACACTCATGATGTACAGACTGAACAAGTGCGCTGCACAGTTCCTATACGCTGCACAGTTCCTATACGCTGCACAGTTCCTATACACTCAAGATGTACAGACTGAACAAGTGTGCTGCACAGTTCCTATACACTCAAGATGTACAGACTGAACAAGTGTGCTGCACAGTTCCTATACACTCAAGATGTACAGACTGAACAAGTGTGCTGCACAGTTCCTATACACTCAAGATGTACAGACTGAACAAGTGTGCTGCACAGTTCGTATACACTCATGATGTACAGACTGAACAAGTGGGCTGCACAGTTTCTGTAGACTCAAGATGTACAGAGTGAGCAAGTATGCTGCACAGATCCTATTTTTCCAATAAATAGCGTTTATCGTCGTTGCGTTTAATACTTCATTCAGGAAGGGATGCCAATACGTCATTAATATCAATTAATTGTTACCATTGTGTGAAATCGAGCGTCCCTAATGTGTGTTTAGAAACACCGTAAACCAGATACGTGCACAATTTTGCTCCCATTGTTGTTAAAAATGTGGTGGTTGACAATGAGACAAGCGTTGCTGTGATGATGCCAAAGTTCTCAAAGGTCAAAAAGGTACAGCACACCTGCACGTCCTTACAGAAACAGAAGCAAGGTCGAATCTGCTAGGGCTACGGGAGACCACACCTCACACTTCTCTCATGCACTCACACACATAACAAAACTTAGACCTTAAGCCCAAAAGAGACCGGTCAGGAGTCGAGAACACTCACTTCGGATCAGGAGTGATGTCAGAGATCTGTGTCGGCAGCAAGGCCCGACAGCTTTCACTGGTTTAACACTGATGCGTCATACTCGCCGGGCCCACCCTCACCCACGTCCATTACGCTTTTCAATGCGACAAAAAGGAACGCTCACCAGGGCTGCGTCGAAACTCATCCACTATTCTCCAATCCCATACCCAGGCTCACTCGCTACCTCGACAGTGTTGTCTCTTTTCTCATAAGCTTGCTCTAGAATATCCGTTCACCCAAGCTTCAGTCTTTCTCTAGGCCTTCGCTCACTCACCTCCGCTTTCATCGCCCTTTTCCCACCCATCATCTATCCTCATCATGTGTCCGAACCCCCTCAGAAACCATAAATGTACTCAGTCCAAAAACTTCTTCACCATCCCCATTCAACGGGGGTTTTCACAAATATATTTAAAGTTTTAAAAGTAAATAGACCACATTTAACAAATCGTACGCAGTTTTCGTAGCTATCGATTGGATGTTTATATTCCTGAAGCTTATTGCGTACCATACACAGCTACTAGACATTACAAAAAATTCAGCAACGTAAATTTTTTAATTGTCTTAATTTGTACAAAATTGATAGACTATAGATTAAGTAGCGATCTCACATTGTTCGGCTCTATTTTGAAAGCATACAATATGATGAAGACCTGCTATTAGTCATCTGCGCAGTCGTCGCAAGCTGTGATTTTGACAGGATGGAGCAACTATACTATAGCGCCGCCTGTGAAACCAGGGAGGCGCTGCATCAAATGTTTAGGAATAACATCTGTTGAACTGCTCTCACCTGGCCACCAAGATCACCGGCCATAACTGCTCCAGACTATTTGTTCGGGGGATATTACCTAAAGAAAGAGACGCAAATATTAAGAGGAACATAAAACGAGAGATTCGTGCTATTAATCCTGTGATACAATGTTCTGTGATGCACAATACTCCTGCCAGAGCTCGCTCGTATACTGCTGTTGAAGGGCGACACCTAAAAGATGTCATCTCCTGAGGGGATTTTACCTCAAAATCTTAATTTTTATCTTTCGATTGGTGGCAATAGAATTTGTGTACGATTTGCTCAAAGCATTTTATTGACATATCTATGAAAATCCTGTACTTTGAACAACGTCATTATTAATCATATCCCACCGCGCCACTCCGGCCAACTTTTCATCTTAAAAAAATAAAATAAAATCTATTTTCCGCTGTCGACCCCACTTTCAGCAACGTGGAGCAAGTTGGAACAACAATTAACTCCTTCATGCAACCTTCTCATTGTTTCCATACGTAAGAACCAACAGCTCAAATTTCTTTTGGTGCACACAGCCTTTAACACCCTAGCTCCTTCACTCTACATTTCACATCTATTTCCTCTTGTCCAGTCTTGTCCAAATGAGAGCCCAGGTACTTCTCCACTATGGCCGACCCTGACTCCGCTGGCATCTTTCCTCGCTCATGTCATTACTGACTTTTATCCACATCTACCTGCAGCTTCCTCCTCTCACGCACCCTACCTAACTCCAACACCTGCCTGTATAACATTTCTTCGGAATGTGCCACCAGGGCCGTATCAACCACGAACATCACCTACTAACTTAACTGCCAACTCCGCATATTTGCTTCTGGCGACTCCAGCCTTTGACCCAACACACTTGCTTTCACCTAGACCTGACCACTCCATCCATGTAGAGATTGAACAGCCAGGGAGACATGACGCCATGTCTTTATCCACCTCGTACTGGGAACCAAACATTCACCTATATTTCTTATGCTGACTCACACTCTGCTTCTAACACAGAAACTCTGGACCGCTCCTAACAAATGTTCATCTACACCATACCAAAGCATGACCATCCACGAAGCCTCCTTGCCCGCCCAATAGTGGGCGTTTCCAGATCCATGACGGCGCAGAACACATCCTTCCCATCGCAAGGTACCTCACAGATACATGTCTCGTTTACAAACAATGAACCTACAGCCAAACAAAAACGAAGCAATCAATATACACAAGAATAAACATTCAGATGAAGCGTCATTCATACAAAGCAGGAATAAACTCTTTACGCAGGACATTTCTGCAATTATTTTCAGCTCTTTAGCATGGCAGCTGTGGCTTGACAGCCTGGCTGTTCATCTCCATCCGATCGATAACAGTGAACAAACTTCTCTTGAACTTTGTCCTCGCTTGTCGTTATTACTAGCGAAGGGTAGATTACTGCGTTCGAGGTACGCCATCTTTTCAGGTGCTCCCACTGCCAGTTGGTGCAGGCTCTGTCCTGCGTTAATATCCGCTGTATCTTGACTACGCAACATTTCTTCACCACCATCTTCATTTATTGGCCCATGCTCTGCCGAACGCCCCTATACGGTCAAACGAGATTCCACGTTGCCTCTCAACACGATATGATACCTTGGGGCGTGTGGGTCTCCGAGAATTGGATATTACTTTGATTAGATTGAGGGGGTCACCTAGAAGACCGTGGAAAGTTGGAACCAATGGCAGTCTCCCGTTCGGGGGACAGGGTCGCGCTTTTCCGTATGTTGTTCATGACAAATAAATCCAACACAACGCACGCCGATTTTACAAGTTTGTAAAAATATAACAGTATTCGTGGGTTACAGCGTACACAGCAATGGTCCACTAGTCTGATACATCAACGACAATAGGCTTAGGCAATACCTTGATTACAGCGTACACAGCAATGGTCCACTAGTCTGATACATCAACGACAATAGGCTTAGGCAATACCTTGATTACAGCGTACACGCCAATGGTCCACTAGTCTGATACATCAACGACAATAGGCTTAGGCAATACCTTGATTACAGCGTACACAGCAATGGTCCACTAGTCTGATACATCAACGACAATAGGCTTAGGCAATACCTTGATTACAGCGTACACAGCAATGGTCCACTAGTCTGATACATCAACGACAATAGGCTTAGGCAATAGCTTGATTTCAAAACTCAATGAGAATGAGGCGAACTGTCTGGTTATCGTACAAACGAAACGGTTAATCATTCGTAGTTGGGACGTCGTCTCAAAAAAAAACATGTACGTCCTAAAGTTGTCTTAGAGTAGGCACGCTTGTTCGAACAATTACTTAACGTTCATCAGGCTGACGATTTTACAAATTCATCGGCCTAGATAACTGCAGATTCGTCTGCCTAGATGACAGCCGATTCGGCTGCCCATACAGCTGCAGATTCGTCTGCCTAGATAACTGCAGATTCGCCTGCCTAGATAACTGCCGATTCGTATGCCTAGATAATTGCAGATTCGTCTGCCTAGATAACTGCAAGTTCGTCTGCCTAGATAACTGCAAATTCGTCTGCCTAGATAACTGCAGACTTGTCTGCCTAGATAACTTCAGATTCGTCTGCCTAGATAACTGCAAATTTGTCTGTCTAGATAACTGCAGATTCTTCTGCCTAGATATCTTCAGATTCGTCTGCCTAGATAACTGCAGATTCGTCTGCCTAGATAACTTCAAATTTGTCTGCCTAGATAACTGCAGATTCATCCAGCTGGACAAGTTACCCAGCTTGTTTAGCATTTATTGAATCGTTCAGTGGTGTCGACTTTAGTGTGTGCAGGCTATCACACAACGAGACTGCCCTATCAACCAGACATGCCTCACTACTTAAAGTAATGCAGAATAGCCATAGACTGATTGCTAATTTAGGTGAGTAATAATAACACTAAGCTTAGAAAGTATTCATCCTAACCTGATGCCTCCGAACGCGTTACCTGCATGATTAACCAACTGCTGGTACACAACAACCATCTGCTGGAACACAACTCTCCTTGTTTACTGGTCTAGCTTCATCTGAGAGATACGAGACCTGAATTTATTTTTGCATTAACAAAGTAGTGATGTTTATTACAGGTTGTGGTCAGTTGAATTACTTAGCATCGTCAGCTGACCTACAAATGGCCGGCAGTTGGATTACTTAGCATCTTCAGCTGGCTTAAAAAAGGCCAGCTGTTGGATTACTTTTTGCATCGTCAGCTGGTTTACAAAAGTCCGGCAGTTGGATTAATAAAGGAGAGCTGGAATACATTTTGTGATCGAAAAAAGGTAAAGGTCCAATTGCTTGAATGTAAAACATAAATAGGTGTATCTCATAAATGTTAATGGTTTAAAAGTCCATTCCATTTTTCGAATAGTGTGCCAACTTTTCGCACCCTGTGTCGTATTGACGGCCACTCCTAACTATTAAAGAACAATCATAGCTGTAATTGAAGATCAAGACCTGACAGTTTAGTTGCTGTCCACTACACTCCCAAGACTCCATCAGACCATATCAGAACACATCAGACCATATCAAGACCTGACAGTTTAGTTGCTGTCCACTGCACTCCGCTCTCCCCAGACCCCATCAGACCATATCAGAACACATCATACCACATCATGACCTAACAGTTTAGTTGCTGTCCACTGCACTCCCAAGACTCCATCAGACCATATCAGAACACATCAGACCACATCAAGACCTAACAGTTTAGTTGCTGTCCACTGCACTCCCAAGACTCCATCAGACCATATCAGAACACATCAGACCACATCAAGACCTAACAGTTTAGTTGCTGTCCACTGCACTCCCAAGACTCCATCAGACCATATCAGAACACATCAGACCACATCAAGGCCTAACAGTTTAGTTGCTGTCTACTGCACTCCCCAGACCCTATCAGACCATATCAGAACCCATCAGACCACATCATGACCTAACAGTTCAGTTGCTGTCCACTGCACTCCGCTCTCCCAAGACTCCATCAGACCATATCAGAACACATCAGACCACATCAAGTCCACCTCACTTGCATTGACGCAGAAATACCATTGCCTCATCTCCTTCAACTAAATCCTGTGGACCAGCGGCTGTGGTGGGGGGGAGGGGGGTAAGGTGTATATTACCCGCGGCACATGGTCTCCCAGGTCCCAGCTAATATAAGACAATGATGTTGGCTAAATACTTACCCTCGGTGGCAACACTATACTTGCCCTCGGCGGCAACACTAGTATAATTAGCAGAGGACGTGCCCCCGCAATGGAGCTACGATGCTTTTTCATTAGCTGTACATGCGGGGTAAAAACAGGGAAGAAGGCGCTTTTTGCGGCTAGTTTTGGGGTAATTTATGTTCAGCATATGCCGCGCTGGGTAGGAAGAAGAAGACCTTGCTGGGAGATGTCTTACCTAATATTATTTTAGCAGCCTTGTGTGGCAACTGAACCCACGGGGAGATCTGCTCAACAGAAGTTGTGTGGGTGGGGAGGTTCATTTAGAATTGGGGTTCAATCAAGCCCATTTGAGGGTAGAACGTGATGAAAAAAAAATATAAATATCGTCGTTAAAGCCAGGTATTTTTGGGGGAAGTTCAATCATGACTGGGGTAACTAATCAAGTCAATTCAAAAGCTGCATCAATTTGAGAGCTGAATCAATTCGAGAGCGGCATCAATTTGAGAGCGGCACCAATTCGAAAGCGGCATCAATTCGAGAGCGGCATCAATTCAAGAGCGGCATTAATTCGAGAGCTAAATCAATTCGAGAGAGGCATCAATTCGAGAGCGGCATCAATTCGACAGCGGCATCAATTCGAAAGCGGCATCAGTTCAAGAATCGCATCAATTCGAGAGCGGCAACAATTCGAGAGCGGCATCGATTCAAGATCGGCATTAATTCGAGAGCGGCATCAATTCGACAGCGGCATCAATTCGACAGCGGCATCAGTTCGAGAGCCTCATCAATTCAAGAGCGGCATAAATTCAAGAGCGGCATCAATTCAAGAGCGGCATCAATTCGAGAGCGGCATCCATTGGAGAGCGGCTTGGCCAGCAAAGTTCATATAAGACTGCTCCAGGTAGGTCAGTTCGTGTCATATGATAAGTAAACTAAACCGCTTAATTTGACAAACCATTAACAAATTATAGGGTTTCCGAAATTCCCGGAATAAGCTGCAGTATGTTTTCATTTTCACGTTACCAACAAATCTGTAAATAACCAAATAATCCTTCGCTTCGTGCACAGAAATTGCCCTCTTCTTAATTGTTTCGAACCTCCACTTGATTACTGGAGATGTCAGACACGTCGAGAACAACAAAAACAGTCGTGAGCACTGTAACCTACAGTGCGGCTCTGAGCACTGTGACCTACAATGCGGCTCTGAGCACTGTAACCTACAGTGCGGCTCTGAGCACTTAACCTACAGTGCGGCTCTGAGCACTGTAACCTACAGTGCGGCTCTGAACACTGTAACCTACAGTGCGGCTCTGAGCACTGTAGCCTACAGTGTGGCTCTGAGCACTGTAACCTACAGTGCGGCTCTGAGCACTGTAACTTACAGTGCGGCTCTGAGCACTGTGACCTACAGTGCGGCTCTGAGCACTGTGACCTACAGTGCGACTCTGAGCACTGTGACCTACAGTGCGGCTCTGAGCACTGTAACCTACAGTGCGGCTCTGAGCACTGTAACCTACAGTGCGGCTCTGAGCACTGTGACCTACAGTGCGGCTCTGAGCACTGTAACCTACAGTGCGGCTCTAAGCACTGTAACCTACAGTGCGGCTCAGAGCACTGTAACCTACAGTGCGGCTCTGAGCACTGTAACCTACAGTGCAGCTCTGAGCACTGTAACCTACAGTACGGCTCTGAGCACTGTAACCTACAGTGGCTCTTGTTCGTTTCCTGTTCAAAACACAACATATTGGTCGTACACATTCGTGAGATGATCAGAAATTCTGAACAGTTAACTCAAAGAGCGGACGGACTCAAAAATCTTGTCAAGCCTACACAGTTACAATTCGAATGAAGAGCAACATTTCACGTATTGTCCAATGTTGGAACTGTCTTCCAGCTTGTGGATGGAAGCATTTCAAAACCATTATCGATCAATGAGAGCCCGCAACGATTAAAGTCAACCACAACGTAGGAATTTGAGTTACCTCTTCGACCGTGCGTATACTGCATAAATGCCAACCGCACGAGACAAACTACAAATTTGTGAGTTTAGAATATCCAGATGCAAATCAGTTTGACTTAATGCACAAATTCAGGCTACATCAACGTATACTGACCTAACCTCTCTCTACTCTTCAGTGCACGCAAGCTAGCATGCCAGAACCATCACCCTATAGTCTTAACCCTCTTTTCATGGAGCTAGGTCGAGAGGGTAATCGACGGGGTGCCCACACCTAATTAAAGCGGCCATCACACCTCAGACGAAAGCACCACTTGGCCACGCGTGCCCCGGAAGCTAATGACAAGCCGCTTTACTCTTCATTCCACGACGATCAGGACGAAATTTTTCCTCTCGTATCTCGAGGCCCTTAATTGCTTTCTCGTGAACGGTTTGTCGAGAGGTCCAGAGACCTCCTGACGTAAGGTAAGGAAGCCGCATTGGAGCCAGCACATCTCGTAATGGAGCCAGCGCATCTCGTGATGGAGCCAGTACAAGACGTAACGTACTCTGTGATGGGTTGGTGACTGATGTTTTGGTCGGGGAGTACAACGGGAGAAGGATCCTCGCGTCGGGTGAAGAGGAGGGGAGCAAACGAAAAAGACAGTCGGGGGATAAGTGTTTTGTTAAGCAGAAGGAGCTCGATCACAGCTAGACGAGAGCTACAGCGCGGCCAAAGCGATCCTGCATGTGAACACTCTTAAGTGGTGCAGGACGCTGTGAGCACTCATGAATGGAGTAGGACGCTGGGAACACTCATGAGTGGAGTAGGACGCTGCGAACACTCATGAGTGGA
>SDVV010033402.1:0-11305 GCA_016164225.1 Gammarus roeselii
TCTAGTTGTTTTATGTGCGATATTTGTTCTGTGGGGTTTTAGTTGTTTTATTTGTTTTAGCTGTTTTAGGTATTTAGTTGTTTAGTTGTTATAGTTGTTATAGTTGTTTTAGTTGTTTAGTTGTTTATCGTTTTTTTATGTGTTATAGTTGTTATAGTTGATTCGTTGTTTCAGTTGTTTTAGGTGTTCTAGTTGTTTTAGTTGTTCAAGTTGTTCTAGTTGGCTTAGGTGTTGTAGTTGTCTTAGTTGTTTTATTTGTTTTTTAGGTGTTCTAGTTGTTATATCTGTTCTAGTTGTTATTGTTATTTTAGTTATTATAGTTGTTTTAGTTGTTTAAGGTGTTTTGGGTGTTTTATTTGTTATAGTTGATATAGGTGTTCTAGTTGTTGTAGTTATTTTAGTTTTAATAGTTGTTTTAGTTTTTATAGGGTTTTTTAGTTGTTTAATGTGTTCTAGTTGTGTTAGTTGTTGTTGTTGTTTCAGCTGTTTTAGTTGTTTCAGTTGTTTTAGTTCTTTTAGTTGTTGAGTTGTTTTAGTTGTTGTAGTTGTTTTTAGTTGTTTTAGCTGTTTTAGTTGTTGTAGGTGTTTAGTTGTTTTAATTGCTATAGTTGTTTGAGTTGTTTTAGGTGATATAATTGTTGTAGTTGTCTAAGTTGTTTTAGTTGATTTAGTAGTTATAGGTGTGTTAATGGTTAAAGGTGTTCCAGTTGTTATAGTTGTTTTAGTTGTTTTAGTTGTTTTAGTTGTTTTAGTTGTTTAGTTGTTATATTTGTTTTAGTTGTTATAGTTGTTTTAGTTGTTGTTGTTGTTTCAGTTGTTCCGGTTGTTTTAGTTGTTATAGTTGTTTCAGTTGTTTTAGTTGTTCATAGTTGTTTTAGGTGTTTTAGTTGTTGTATGTGTTATAGTTGTTTTAGGTGTTTTAGTTGTAGTAGGTGTTTACGTGTTTTAGGTGTTTTAGGTGTTTTAGTTGTTTTAGATGTTATAGTTGTTGTAGTTGTTTTAGTTGTTTTAGTTGTTATAGTTGTTATAGTTGTTTTAGTTGTTAGAGTTGTTTTAGTTGTTGTAGTTGTTTCAGTTGTTTTGGTTGTTTTACTTGATATAGTTGTTTTAGTTGTTTAGTTGTTCATAGTTGTTTAGGTGTTATAAGTGTTTCAGGTGTTCAAGTTGTTTTAGTTGCTTTAGTTGTTATAGTTGTTTTAGTTGTTTTACTTGTTTAGTTGTTATAGTCGTTTTAGTTGTTATAGTTGTTTTAGTTGTTTTAGGTGTTTTAGTTGTTTTAGTTGTTTTAGTTGTTATAGTTGTTTTAGTTGTTCTATTTTTTTTAGTTGTTGTAGTTGTTTTAGTTGTTTTAGTTGTTTTAGTTGTTATAGTTTTTTTAGGTGTTATAGTTGTTTTAGGTGTTTTAGTTGTTTTAGTTGTCATAGTTGTTTAGTTGTTTCATGTGTTTTAGTTGTTTTAAGTGTTTCAGTTGTTGTAGGTGTTTTAGTTGTTTTAGGCGTTTTAGTTGTTCTAGTTGTTTTAGATGTGATAGTTTTTTCAGTTGTTATAGTTGTTTTAGTTGTTTCAGTCGTTTTAGGTGTTATAGTTGTTGTAGTGGTTTCAGGTGTTATAGTTGTTTAGGCTGTTGTAGGTGTTTGAGTTGTTTATAGTTAATTTAGTTGTTTATGTGTTCTAGTTGTTTAAATGTTTAGTTGTATTAGGTGTTCTAGGTGTTATAGTTGTTTCAGGTGTTTTAGTTGTTCAAGGTGTTTAAGTTGTTCAAGTTGTTTTAGAAGTTTTACTTGTTTTAGTTGTTATAGTTGATATAGTTGTTTTAGTTGTTTTAGTTGTTATAGTTGATTTAGTTGTTATAGGGGTTATAGTTGTTTTATGCATTGTAGTTGTTTTAGTTGTTTCAGTTGTTTAAGTTGTTCTAGTTGTTTTAGTTGTTATAGTTTTTGAGTCGTTATAGTTGTTTATAGTTGTTTCTAGGTGTTTTAGTTGTTGTAGGTGTTCTATGTGTTATATGTGTTTTAGTTGTTATAGGTGTTATAGTTGTTGTAAGTGTTTCAGTTGTTTTAGTTGTTATAGTTGTTATAGGTGTGTTAGTTGTTTAAGGTGTTTTAGTTGTTATAGTGTTTTTAGTTGTTTTAGTTGTTTTAGTTGTTCTAATTGTTTTAGTTGTTATAGTTTTTTTAGTTGTTTTAGTGGTTTTAGTTGTTATAGTTGTTGTTGTTGTTCTAGTTGTTTATAATTTTTTATGTGTTGTAGTTGTTTTAGGTGTTATAGGTGTTTCATGTGTTTTAGTTGTTCTAGTTGTTTTGGTTGTTTTAGTTGTTTTAGTTGTTTTAGTTGTTATAGTTGTTTTAGTTGTTATAGTGGTTTTAGTTGTTTTAGCTGATATAGTTGTTTCAGTTGTTTCAGTTTTAGTTGTTTTAGTTGTTTTAGTTGTTTTAGTTGTTCAAGTTGTTTAGTTGTTGTAGGTGTTCTAGTTGTTTTAGGTGTTTTAGTTGTTATAGTTGGTTAGTTGTTTTAGGTGTTTTAATTGTTTTAGTTGTTCTAGTTGTTTTTGTTGTTTTTGTTGTTATTGTTGTTAAGTTGTTATAGTTGTTTCTAGTTGTTTTTAGTTGTTGTAGGTGTTTTAGTTGTTGAAGGTGTTATAGTTGTTTTTGTGTTTAAGTTGTTTTAGTTGCTTTAGTTGTTATAGTTGTTTTAGTTGTTTTAGTTGTTATAGATGTTTGAGTTATCATAGTTGTTTTAGTTGTTTTAGGTGTTCTAGTTGTTATATCTTTTTTTGTTGTTGTTCTAGTTGTTTTAGTTGTTTTAGTTGTTCTAGTTGTTTTAGTTGTTATAGTTGTTCTCGTGGTTTTTTGGTGTTGTAGTTGTTTCAAGTGTTTTAGTTGTTGTAGGTGTTTTAGTTGCTTCAGGTGTTTTAGTTGTTTCAGGTGTTTTAGTTGTTATAGTTGTATATGTTATTGTTGTTTTAGTTGTCATAGTTGTTTTAGTTGTTATAGTTCTTTTAGGTGTTAAAGTTGTTGTAGTTGTTTCATGTGTTTTAGTTGTTCAAGTTGTTTAGTTGTTTATAGGTGTTTTAGTTGTTTTAAGGTGTTTTAGTTGTTGTAGTTGTTATAGTTGTTGTAGGTGTTGTAGTTGTTTGTAATTGTTCTAGTTATTGTAGTTGTTTTAGGTGATATAGTTGTTTTAAGGTGGTATAGTTGTTTTAGTTGTTTTAGTTGTTTAGTTGTTTTAGTTGTTTTAGTTGTTTTAGTTGTTATAGTTGTTATAGTTATTCTAGTTATTTTAGTTGTTTCCGGTGATATAGTTGTTTAAGGTATTTTTTTTAAGGTGTTTTAGTTGTTTAGTTGTTATAGTTGTTTTGGTTGTTTTAGTTGTTTAGTTGTTTTAGTTGGTTTATGTGTTTCAGTTGTTGAAGTTGTTTGGTTGTTTTAGTTGTTTAAGTTATTTTAGTTGTTGTAGGTGTTCCATTTGCTTTAGTTGTTTTAGTTGTTTAGTTGTTTTAGTTGTTATAGTTGTTTCAGTTGTTTTAGATGCTTTAGTTGTTATAGTTGTTATGGTTGTTATAGTTGTTTAGTTGTTTTAGTTGTCTTAGTGGATTTAGTTGTTATAGTTGTTATAGTTGTTTCATGTGTTTAAGTTGTTTAATTTTTTTTAGTTGTTTCAGTTGTTTTAGTTGTTCTAGGTGTTTTAGTTGTTTTAGGTGTTTTAGGTGTTTAGTTGTTATAGTTGTTTTAGTTGTTATAGTTGTTTTAGTTGTTATGGTTGTTTTAGTTGTTTAGTTGTTTAGTTACTATGGTTGTTTTAGTTGTTATAGTTGTTTAGTTCTTTAGTTGTTTTAGTTGTTTTTTAGTTGTTTTATGTTATAGTTGTTGTAGGTGTTATAGTTGTTTTAGGTGTTTGAGTTGTTATAGTTGTTTTAGTTTTTTTAGTTGTTTTAGTTGTTTGAGTTGTTTTAGTTTTTCAAGTTGTTTAGGTGTTTTAGTTGTTGTAGGCGTTTTAGTTGTTATAGTTTTTATAGGGAGTTTTAGTTGTTTTATGTGTTCTAGTTGTTTTAGTTGTTGTAGTTGTTTTAGTTGTTTTAGTTGTTGAGTTGTTCCAGTTGTTTTTAGTTTTTTTAGGTGTTTTAGTTGTTGTAGGTGTTAGGTGTTTCATGTGTTATAGCTGTTTCAGTGGTTTTAAGCTATATAATTGTTGTAGTTGTTTAGTTGTTTCAGGTTTTTTAGGTGTGTTAGTTGTTTAAGGTGTTTAAGTTGTTCTAGTTGATTTAGTTGTTTTACTGGTTATAGTTGTTATAGTTGTTATAGTTGTTTTAGTTGTTTTAGTTATAGTTGTTTTAGTTGTTTTAGTTGTTTTAGTTGTTTAGTTGTTTACGTTGTTTGAGTTGTTTTAGTTGTTCAAGTTGTTTTAGGTGTTTAGTTGTTGTAGGTGTTTTAGTTGTTTTAGTTTTTATAGGGAGTTTTAGTTGTTTTATGTGTTCTAGTTCTTTTAGTTGTTGTAGTTGTTTTAGTTGTTTTAGTTGTTAGAGTTGTTCTAGTTGTTTTTTGTTTTTGAGGTGTTTTAGTTGTTGTCGGTGTTAGGTGTTTTATGTGTTATAGCTGTTTCAGTGGTTTTGAGCTATATAATTATTGTAGTTGTTTTAGTTGATTCAGGTTTTTTAGGTGTGTTAGTTGTTTAAGGTGTTTAAGTTGTTCTAGTTGATTTAGTTGTTTTACTGGTTATAGTTGTTATAGTTTTTATAGTTGTTTTAGTTGTTTTAGTTGTTATAGTTGTTTTAGTTGTTTTAGTTGTTTTAGTTGTTTAGTTGTTTTAGTTGTTCTTAGTTGTTTAAAGTTGTTTCAAGTGTTTTAATTGTTGTAGGTGTTATAGTTGTTATATCTGTTTAGTTGTTTTAGGTGTTTTAATTGTTTTAGTTGTTATAGTAAATTTAGGTGTTTTAGGTGTTTCTTTTTGTTTTAGTTGTTATTGTTGTTTCAGTTGTTCTAATTGTTTTAGTTGTTTTAGTTGTTTAGTTGTTATAGTTGTTTTAGTTGTTTTAGTTGTTCTAGTTATTTAGTTGTTTTAGGTTTTATAGTTGTTTTAGGTGTTCTAGTTGCTTAGGTGTTTTGGTTGTTTAAGGTGTTGTAGTTGTTTTAGGTGTTTTAGTTGTTTAGTTGTTACAGTTGTTATAGTTGTTTTAGTTGTTTTAGTTGTTCATAGTTATTTTATGTGTTCTAGTTGTTATAGTTATACAGGTGTTTTAGTTGTTTTGGTTGTTTTAGTTGTTGTAGTTGATTAAGTTGTTCCAGTTGGTTTTAGTGTTTTAGTTGTTTTAGTTGTTATAGTTGTTTTAGTTGTTTAAGTTGTTTTAGTTGTTTTTAGTTGTTGTAGGTGTTTTAGTTGTTGTAGATGTTAGGTGTTTTATGGGTTACAGTTGTTTTAGTTGTTTTAGTTGTTATAGTTGTTTCAGTTGTTTTAGTTGGTTTAGGTTTTTCTAGCTGTTTAAGTTGTTGTAGTTGTTTTAGTTGTTATAATTGTTTTAGTTTGTCTCAGTTGTTTTAGTTATAGATGTTTTAGTTGTTTTAGTTGTTCTAGTTGTTTTAGTTGATTTAGGTGATATAGTTGTTTGAGGTGTTTTACGTTTTTTTTTGGTGTTTTAGTTGTTTAGTTGTTTTAGTTGTTGTAGTTGTTTTAGTTAATGCAGGTGTTCCATTTGTTTAAGTTGTTTTAGTTGTTTAGTTGTTTTAGTTGTTATAAATGTTTTAGTTGTTTTAGGTGTTCCATTTGTTTAAGGTGTTTTAGTTGTTTAGTTATTTGTAGCTGTTCTAGGTGTTCTAGTCTTTTTAGGTGTTTCAGTTGTTTTATTTGTTTTAGTAAATATAGTTGATATAGTTGTTTTAGTTGTTTCAGTTGTTATAGTTGTTTTAGTTATTTTTAGTTGTTCTTCTTGTTTTAGTTGTTATAGTTGTTATAGTTGTTTCAGTTGTTTCAGTTGTTTCATTTGGTTTAGTTGTTTTAGTTGTTTAAGTTGTTATAGTAGTTTTAGTTATTATAGTTATTTTAGGTGTTATAGTTGTTGTAGGTGCTATAGGTGTTTTCGGTGTTTTAGTTGTTATTGTTGTTTTAGTTGTTTTAGTTGTTTTAATTGTTGTAGGTGTTCTAGTTGTTGTAGGTGTTTTAGTTGTTATAGTTGTTATAGTTGTTATAGTTGTTCAGTTATTTTAGGTGTTTGAATTGTTTCAGTTGTTATAGTTTTTATAGGTGTTGTAGTTGTTTTAGTTGTTTCAGTTGTTTTAGTTGTATGGGTGTTTTAGTAGTTTTAGGTGGTTTAGGTGGTTTAGTTGTTTTAGTTGTTATAGTTGTTATAGTTGTTTTAGTTGGTTTAGTTGTTTTAGTTGTTGTAGTTGTTCCAGTTGTTATGGTTGTTTTAGTTGATTCAGTTGTTTTAGTTGTTCTATTTTTTAGGTGTTTTAGTTATTTACGATGTTTCAGTTGTTTTAGTTGATATAGTTGTTATAGTTGTTTTATGTAATTTAGTTGTTTCAAGTGTTTTTAGTTGTTGAAAGTGTTTTAGTTGTTATAGGTGTTTTAGTTGTTTTAGTTATTTCAGATGTTATAGTTGTTTTAGTTGTTATAGTTGTTTTAGTTGTTATAGTTGTTTTATGTGTTCTAGTTGATTTAGTTGTTGTAGGTGTTGTAGTTGTTTTTGGTGGTTTTATTTGTTTGTGTGTTCTAGTTGTTCAAATAGTTCAGTTGTATTAGGTGTTTTAGGTGTTACAGTTGTTATAGTTGTTTTAGTTGTTGTAGTTGTTTAGTTGTTTTATTTGTTTTAGGTTTTCTAGTTGTTTAAGTTGTTTTAGTTGTTTTAGTTGTTATAGTTGTTATAGTTGTTTTAGTTGTTATAGTTGTCTTCGTTGTTTTAGTTGTTTTAGTTGTTCTAGTTATTCAGTTGTTTTAGGTGATATAGTTGTTAAAGGTATTTTAGATGTTATAGGTATTTTAGTTGTTTAGTTGTTTTAGTTGTTATGGTTGTTTTAGTTGTTTTAGTTGTTATAGTTTGTTTAGGTGTTTCAGTTGTTGTAGTTGTTTGGTTGTTCTAGTTGTTATAGTTTTTTTCAGTTGTTTTAGTTGTTGTAGGTGTTCCATTTGTTTTAGGTGTTTTATTTGTTTAATTGTTTTAGTTGTTATAGTTCTTTTAGTCGTTGTAGTTGTTTTAGTTGTCATAGTTGTTATAGTTGTTTCAGGTGTTTTAGTTGTTTTAGTTGTTATAGTTGTTCAGGGTGTTATAGTTGTTTCAGTTAATATAGTTGCTCTAGTTGTTTTAGTTGTTATAGGGGTTTTAGTTGTTTAGGTGTTTTAATTGTTTTAGTTGTTTTAGTTGTTATAGTTGTTTCAGTTGTTTTAGTTGTTTTAGTTGTTATAGTTGTTCTATGTGTTATAGTTGTTTATCTGTTCTAGTTGTTTAAATGATTTGGTTGTATTAGGTGTTTTAGGTGTTTTAGTTACTTCAGGTGTTATAGTTGTTCTATGTGTTTTAGTTGTTCTAGTTGTTTTAGTTGTTTTAGTTGTTATAGTGGTTTTAGTTGTTTAGTTGTTTTATTTGTTTTAGTTCTTTCTAATTGTTTTAGGTGTTGTAGTTGTTGTAGGTGTTATAGTTGTTATAGGTGTTTACTTGTTTTAGTTGTTTTAGTTGCTTTAGTTGTTATAGTTGCTATAGTTGTTTTAGTTGTTTTAGTTTTTATAGTTATTTTAGTTGTTATAGTTGTTTTAGTTGTTTTAGGTGTTCTAGTTGTTATAGTTGTTTATGTTGTTTTAGTTGTTCTAGTTGTTTTAGTTGTTTTAGTTGTTTTAGTTGTTATAGTTGTTTTAGTTGTTTTAGTTGTTTTGGTTGTTGTAGTTGTTCTAGTTGTTATGGTTGTTTTAGATGTTTTAGTTGCATTAGTTATTCTAATTGTTTTAGTTGTTCTAGTTTTTTTAGGTGTTGTAGTTGTTTGAGCTGTTTAGTTGTTTTAGTTGTTTTAGTTGTTCAAGTTGTTTAAGGGGTTTTAGTTGTTTTAAGTGTTTTAGTTGTTGTAGGTGTTTCTGTTGTTTTAGGTGTTATAGTTGTTTTAGTTGTTTTAGGTGTTTTAGTTGTTTTAGTTGTTTCAGATGTTTTAGTTGTTTTAGTGGTTATAGTTGTTTTAGTTGTTATAGTTGTAATAGGTGTTGTAGGTGTTGTAGTTGTATCAGGTGTTTCAGTTGTTTGAGGTGTTGAAGTTGTTCTAGTTGTTTTAGCTGTTTATTTGTTTTAGTTGTTATAGTTGCAATAGTTGTTATAGTTGTTTTAGTTGTTATAGGTGTTATATTTTTTTTTTGTGTTATAGGTGCTTTAGGTACTATAGTTGTTATAGTTGTTTCAGTTGTTTCTAGTTGTTTTAGTTGGTTTAGGTTTTTTAGTTGTTCAAGTTGTTGTAGTTGTTTTAGTTGCTGTAGTTGTTTTAGTTGTTTCAGGTGTTTTAGTTGTTATAGGGGTTCAAGTTGTTTAGGTGTTTTAGTTGTTTTAGGTGTTATTGCTGTTATAGGTGTTTTAGTTGTTTAGGTGTCTCGGTTGTTTAGGTGTTGTAGTTGATTTAGGTGTTTTAGTTGTTTAGTTAATATAGTTGTTATAGTTGTTTTAGTTGTTTTAGATGTTTATAGTTGTTTTATGTGTTCTAGTTGTTATAGATGTTTAGTTGTTTTAGTTGTTATGGTTGTTTTAGTTGTTGTAGTTGATTAAGTTGTTCCAGTTGGTTTTGGTGTTTTAGTTGTTTTAGTTGTTGTAGTTGTTTTAGTTGTCTAAGTTGTTTTAGTTGTTTTTAGTTGTTTTAGGTGTTTTAGTTGTTGTTGGTGTTGGGTGTTTTATGTGTTACAGTTGTTTTAGTTGTTTTAGTTGTTATAGGTGTAATAGGTGTTATATTTGTTTTCGTTGTTTTAGTTTTTTCAGTTGTTTTAGTTGGTTTAGGTTTTTTAGCTGTTTAAGTTGTTGTAGTTGTTTTAGTTGTTATAGTTGTTTTAGTTGTTTCAGTTGTTAAGTTGTTTCAGTTGTTTTAGTTGTTATAGATGTTTTAGTTGTTTTTTAGTTGTTCTAGTTGTTTTAGTTGATTTAGGTGATATAGTTGTTTAAGGGGTTTTAGTTTTTTTATAGGTGTTTTAGTTGTTTAGTTGTTTTAGTTGTTTTAATTGTTTTAGTTGTTGTAGGTGTTCCATTTGCTTAAGGTGTTTTAGTTGTTTAGTTATTTATAGTTGTTTTTGGTGTTCTAGTCTTTTTAGGTGTTTCAGTTGTATTAGTTGTTATAGTTGTTGTAGTTGTTTTAGTTGTTTCAGTTGTTTTAGTTGTTTTAGTTGTTTTAGTTGTTGTAGTTGTTTTAGTTGTTATAGTTGTTATAGTTGTTTCAGTTATTTTAGTTGTTTTAGTTGTTATAGTTGTTGTAGTTGTTTTAGTTGTTTCTAGTTGTTTAAGTTGTTTTTAGTTGTTCTACTTGTTCTAGTTGTTATAGTTGTTTTAGTTGTTTCAGTTGTTTCAGTTGTTTTAGTTGTTATAGTTAATTAGGTTGTTTTAGTTATTATAGTTGTTATAGGCGTTTTAGTTGTTGGTGTTTTATGTGTTTTCGGTGTTTTAGTTGTTATTGTTGTTTAGTTGTCCTAGTCGATTTAGTTGTTTTAGTTGTTTCAGTTGTTCTAGCTGTTTTAGTTGTTGTAGTTGTTTTAGTTGTTTCAGTTGTTTTAGTTGTTTTAGTTGTTATAGTTGTTTTTGTTGTTATAGTTGTTTCAGTTGTTATAGTTGTTTCCATTGTTTTGGTTGTTTTAGTTGTTATAGTTGTTTTAGTTGTTCATAGTTGTTATAGATGTTTTAGTTGTAGTAGGTGTTATATTTGTTTTAGGTGTTTCAATTGTTTTAATTGTTTTAGTTGCTTTAGTTGTTATAGTTGTTTCAGTTGTTTTAGTTGTTTTAGTTGATATTGTCGTTTTAGTTGTTATCGTTGTTTTAGTTGTTATTGGTGTTTTAGTTGTTTTAGTTGTTTTAGTTGTTTTAGTTGTTTTAGTTGTTCTAGTTGTTTTAGTTGTTCTAGTTGTTTTAGTTGTTTAGTTGTTTTAGTTGTTCAAGATGTTGTAGTTGTTTTAGTTGTTATAGTTTTTTAGTTGTTTTAGTTGTTGTAGTTGTTTTAGTTGTTTTAGTTATTGTAGTTGTTATAGGTGTGTTAGTTGTTTGGGGTGTTTTAGTTGTTATAGTTGTTTTAGTTTTTTTTTTGTTCTAGTTGTTATAGTTGTTTTAGTTGTTTTAGTTGTTTTAGTTGTTTTAGTTGTTATAGTTGTTTTAGTTGTTGTAGTTGTTTATGTTGTTTTTAGTTGCTTTAGGTGTTATAGTTGTTGTAGGTGTTAAAGGTGTTTCAGGTGTTTTAGTTGCTCTAGTTGTTTTAGTTGCTATAGTTGTTTTAGTTGTTATAGTTGTTATAGTTGTTTTAGTTGTTTGAGTTGTTTTAGTTGTATCAGTGGTTTTAGTTGTTTAAGGTGTTATAGTTGTTATAGTTGTTCTAGTTGTTTTACTTGTTATAGTTGTTTAGTTGTTTTAGTTGTTATAGTGGTTTTGGTTATTATAGTTATTCTAGTTGTTTTTGTTGTTATAGTTGTTTAAGTTGTTGTAGTTGTTTTAGTTGTTTTGGTTGTTTTAGTTGCTATAGTTGGTTTAGTGGTTCTAATTGTTTTAGTGGTTCTAGTTTTTTTAGGTGTTTCATTTGTTTAAGGTGTTTTAGTTGTTATAGTTGTTTAGTTGTTTTAGTTGTTTTTAGTTTTCTTAGTTGTTTTAGTTGTTTCAGTTGTTTTAGTTGTTTTGGTTGTTTTAGTTGTTATAGTTGTTTAGTTGTTTAGTTGTTTTTAGTTGTTTTTTAGTTGTTTCAAGTGTTTTAGTTGTTGTTGGTGTTATAGTTGTTATAACTGTTTAGTTGTTTTAGGTGTTTTAATTGTTTTTGTTGTTATAGTTGTTTTATGTGTTTTAGGTGTTCTATTTGGTTCAGTTGTTTTTGTTCTTGCAGTTGTTCCAGTCGTTATTTGTTGTTTTAGTTGAAATAGTTGTTTAGTTGTTATAGTTTCTTTAGTTGTTTTAGTTGTTTCAGTTGTTTTAGTTGTTATGGTTGTTTTAGTTGTTATAGTTGTTTAGTTGTTTTAGTTGTTTTTAGTTGTTTTTAGTTGTTTCAAGTGTTTTAGTTGTTGTAGGTGTTATAGTTGTTATAATTGTTTAGTTGTTTTATGTATTTTAATTGTTTTAGTTGTTATAGTTGTTTTAATTGTTTTAGGTGTTCAATTTGTTTTAGTTGTT
>SDVV010033403.1:0-11305 GCA_016164225.1 Gammarus roeselii
AAGGATTTTTTGCATGCGACTGTGGAGTGGAAATCAAATCTATCAAATATGTGGAGATCAAATATCCTACCTGAATATACGTTCGAGTAGGTCATTTCAGATGATATTGCAAATTTGATAAGTACAGACACGGATACTAGGCCACAGGAAGCGGAGTGGCCGACAGCAGGGCGCACCTTGCACTCACACTCAAGCAAGCTTAGCCTTTTTGCGCTAGTGGGTCCGGCCGGTAGACCACGAAACACACACATCGGGTCAGTAGTGCGGTCTGGGGTCAGTGTCAGCTGCAGGCCCCTACACTGGAACTGGTTTACCCCTGCCGCGTCATAGTAATGACCGTGCTTCCCCGCTCACGATCATCCCGTTTCTCAAGGCTCTCTGGCTACCACTGCCTTTATCACCCTTTTCACCAATCTCACATCATTCATCCTCACCATGCGCCCGAACCCTCTCAGAACAAGTGAATCTATTTTATCATGTAACTTCATCTCCATCCCTGTTGTAATTCGAATAACGTAGTTATCAATCCTGTCCCTCTACGTCTCCCCAGCCAAGCTCCTCAAACATTTTCTCTCGAAAACATTCAAACTTCCAGTCTCTTCTGCTCTCACAGCTCCATAGAGAACAGTTAGGACGACTATCCTTATACAACCCACTCTTGCCTCCATTCCCAACGTCCTACAGCTCATAGCACTCTCCAGTGCACCCAACAATTTAAATCATTCCTTCACGCACGACTTCACCCCAGTTTCCACCAGTTCAGTTTTCCTATGTCAGAGCCCGGGTACTCAAACTTAAAACACTGAACTGCCTCCAATAACTGTTTGTTTAGGATGACACTGATTCTGCTCGCGTAGACATTCCTCGAACATCTCATTACTTTTCTCCTACTCACGTTAACTCGCAGCTTCCTCCTCACACACTCCGACGCTAGCCTACACAACTTCTATTTGCAGTCCGCCACCAGCGCCGTGCCGTATCATTTGCAAACAGCAGCTGGCTCACCTGCCAATTCCGATCATTCGCTCCCCTCAGCTCTAAGCCACGACCCAATACACTAGCGTTCACCTCCTTGACCACTCCAACTCCATCCATGTAGAGATTGAACAGCCAGAGGGACATACCGCAGCTCTGTCTCAGTCCCACTTTCACCGTGAACCAATCACTCACCTCGCTCCCCACTCTGGATCATGTTTTGCTGCCAACATCAACACTCTGAACCGCTTTCTACGGATTTCCGCCCACTCCATTCAGACGCAACATCCTCTACAGCGTTTTCCGGTCAATCATATCGTAGGCCTTTTCCATATCCATGAAGGCCCAGAATACATCCTTTCCCTTCGCAAGGTACTTCACATAGACTTGTCCCACTGCTGAAATCCAAGCAGTCCACCTTCTACAACTTCTGAAGCCACTGTTCCTCTCCAATTGAGCCATCCGCACAGTCTCTAATCCCCTTGATTAGCATTAGCATTAACATCAGCATTGAGACGTGATGTTTCCAATTAAGTCTCTGATCTACTATTACACCGAGAAACTTTGTTTTTGTAACACATGCCACCGGTTGACCGCTAAATTCGACTTGTGTGTTAAGAATGGGTATCATCCTCCTAGAAAATATCATGACCTCTGTCTTGTCGATATTTAGCGTCAGCTTGTTGGATGAGAACCAGTTTGAATTGTGAAACAATTTATTTTTCATATTAGTAATAGTATCATTGAGGTTTTTCCCGGTTGAATAAACTGTAGTATCATCTACAAAAAGTACAAAGGATAACCTGTCGCTAGTGTTTACAATGTCATTAATATATACAAGGAAGAGCAAAGGCCCAAGGATCGACCCTTGTGGTACTCCTATATATAACGTATTGGCTGATGATGATTGTTTATTCCAACTCCCTAGGAGCTTTCTATCAAGCAGATAACTTTTTATCCTGCTCTTATCAATGGAACTAATTCTATAATGCTGTATTTTCGCCACCAAAATCTCATAATTCACGCAATCGAAAGCTTTGCTATGATCCATAGAAGTTGCAACAGTCACTTCCCCACTATCAAACCCATGAACAACGTCTCCAGCAAATTTTAATACAGCATGCTCTGTATTCCCGAAAGCCTGGAAGCCGAATTGATTTTGGCTAAGTAGGTTATATGAGACAAAATTAGTACATAGTCTAGCATAAAATATTTTTTCATTAATTTTTCTCAAGACGGGCAGGATAATTTTTTGTCTGCTTTGATTTTATTTTTATATATTGGACTAACTTAAGCGATTTTGAGTGTATCAGGAAAAACTCCTTGCATGAGAGACTGATTGATAAGTTGGGTCAAGGGAGCTACAATAGTCCCAGATATAGCTTTAATTACATTGGTTGAGATGTTATCCCAGCCAGTGCTGCTAGAAGGTTACTTATGATTTTCCAGACTGTTTTGCTATTTAATTGAGAGGTTTCTATCAAATTTTGGATATAGTTTCACGAGCAATATTTGTCAGTTTAGTACGCGTATTTTTGTATCGTTTAAATTCATCTGTACGAGTGATGTGATGCATTTTGTATATACGATACAGTCTGTCCATCTCTTTTTGTGAGGCAAGTAAACCAGGTGTCATCCACGGATTCTTAACTTGTTTGTAGCTGAGCTCTTCAATTAATATGCTATGGAACTGCGTGAAAGCGTCATTTGAGTTAACTGTGGATAGTATCTCATTAAAGTCGTAAGCTCCCAGCGCATCTTTAAAGCTTTGAATGTTATGGTCGTTATATTTACGATAGGTAATTATAGTCCGACTACGGGGTTCGTGAGAATTCGGGTTTTGAATAAAAATTGGGTAATGGTCGGTGACATCGGAAATGATCACAGCTGCACGAGTTATACTATTAACATCGTTGGTGAAAATGTTATCTATTAAAGTTGCAGTTCCAGCAGTTGTACGCGTTGGTTTAGTAATTAGTGGGTACAGACCATGAAAAAGGAAATTATTACAATAGTCAGCAACTGAATTTGATCTATGATACTGAAGCAGATTTACGTTGAAATCAGCCATAATATACACTTTATTATGGGCTTCGTCCATGCTACTGATAATTTCGTTCATTTCCAGCGAGAAGCTTCTTACCGACATTCCAGAAGCTGAACGGTAAACTATACTTATTGTTTTAACTTCGTTATCACAATAAAAAGTCTCAATTCCTGGCCTGATGAAAGAGAGTTCAGGTCTCGGCACAACAGTTAGCCTGTTCTTTATAAATAAACAAACACCTCCCTTATTACTCATATTATTGTTTGTATACAAATTGTAACCTGATAAATAATATAAGTCCAGTAATTCATTTTTCATTTTGGTTTCACAGAGCCCTAGCACAGTAGGGGCAAAATGGTCTGTTATATTGATTTGAAGGCTAAGAAAGTTCTCTTTCAAACTTGCAACATTTCATGCCATGAGGCCAATGGCGAGGGAGCTCATCACCAGGAATTATTTGACACTCCGGAATATTCATTCTCATTTGTAAGTCTGGATCGATTTCGTAGAGAACATTGTTCAAATTATTTTCAATTTCGTGCAAAGGACGATCAAATAAATCAATATTTGTTTACTTGTTCCTCCATTTAGAGTTTCATGCTGTTAATAGAGAAGTTCGGGGTTGCTTGTTTAATTACAAATATGTTGTATTTAATTTTATGTCACAATCATATTCTGACACGATAAAAATACTATGTTGTAGAACACGCACCAATTTGAAATATTTGATGACATTTAATGAAGAATGTCGGCACAGAGAAAGTTGTTGCTAATGTTTATTACAGTCATATTTAAGTACGGTAAAAGAGAGATATCAAACCGTATGCTATTTTTTGTGCAATTACAACTGGTCGGGCATGAAAATCAGTGCAAGAATTGAATTGGAGGAAGGATATTCTAGATCTAAAAAGATTAAAATTAATCGACGAAAGCTTGTCAGAAACGAAAAATGGTTTAATAATCATCAATACAGTCATTACCAATAGCTGCTCCAGACAAAGTGAAGCTGCTAGGGACTGGATGAGTCATAACTCCTCTTCTCTATACTCGAGTGTTCGGATATTTATTCGTGGACTGCGTCTGGGTTCATTGACCACTTCATTTGTACAATCGTCACTTATCAGCCCGGATAGCGATGGCCGTCCCGAGAGGTTGTTGTCACGCTTTTCCTCATCTCCACTGTCGACTGTTGTAGACTGCGGCAGCCGGCTGTCGGGGTAACATACTTCGCCACTGGCCCATTTCCCTTTGGCGGAGTTGGCTCCGGTGCTCATTAGCTGGTTACCCAACTCAGGTGGTGCCTCTCCCACCGCGACCGCAGACGTCTGGACTTGGTGGTCCACTTGTTGATGTTTTTGGTCAACTTGTTTAGAATTCGTTGGCAGTTTTTGATTGTTGGGGTTCGGATGCTGGTTGTTGAATTGCCGCACAGGAGACTGATGTTTAGGTCTTGGGTTGCTTGCATTGTTGGAAGTGTTGGCATTTGAGTTGTTGCCACTGCTGCTGCTCTGTGTGTTTTTGTTCCGGCTAGCATTCTGGTCGCATTCTGTTGCTGATGTTGAAGGGCTGGAAAATCCTCACTTGACTGTAGCTTTATTTGATTTTGTAAATGAGGTTGACTAGGTCTTGGTTGATGATGTTGAGTTTGTTTGCGTCCCTTATATTTAAGTTTATGACTCATAAAATATACCGTCTGATATTGAGTTTTCAACTTCCTAAACTCATCCATTTGTCTCTGTCTTTCAATGGAGGTGTTATGACAAACATCATCCCGGACGTAGATCCTTTCTTGCAGAGATTTGAGTTTGTAGGTTGGTTGTGTGACGCCGCTCACCGACGCGGAAAGCGTTAATGGAGCTGCACTGTGCACCAGTGTGCTTGATAATTTTGTCTACAGCAACTCGCAACTGCTCAACGTTTTCACCATCGCTTTCTTAAAGGTTAATTATCCTGATGCTTTTGCTGCGACTTTTGTTGTCGAGTATATACACTCGATTCCGTGTCACAGTACAGTCTTCATCAATGCTCTGGAGTCGTGTCACCACATTTAATTGTGATCCACAAAATTTTTCGAACTAAGCAATCCGTCCGTATAGATATTCAAGAGAGGCTATTGCTTCATCATGTTTTTTTCTGCAAGTCAGTGATCGTGCTTTCACTTATTACTAATTTGCAAGCGAATTTTCCAGATGAGCATTTGTATTGCCATTGGAATTTTTTCCTGACTTGGTCATGGGGTGAGGCTTGGAATGTAGGCTTCATTGGTCAAGGAGCACGAAATGGTCTTTGCGGTTACCCCGCTTCCCGTCTGTAGAGGGTAGGACCGGGCAGAGCCTAGCTACTAATTTTCCACCGAACACTGATTGAATTAAATGTGCCTTCTTGTCAATCACAAGCAAATAAACACTGTGTTGTAGATATAGCACACACTTCGTTAGCACCGGTAAGCGTATCAAAGTTTTTAAAAACAGCCGATTTAACATTTGCCGTGTATAATGTTTAGCACAGCAAATGAAGTGCCCTCCCATTTTTATATATCAAGCAGAGGAGGAACTAGCCACACAACTTCACCCCACGACTACTGCCAGTCAAAGAATAGCTGCGCTCTCATGACGGGAGGCGGATTCTTGAACAGAGCTGAGCAAGCACAGCAGCGAGGGACACGTCACTAGTATGTTAGCAGATTTACTCGAGGTCGTGTAGTAAAGCTGGACAGGATACTCGGATTGTGTACTTAGATGGTGCAGTTAGCCAATCTCTGACCTTAAGAGCCGTTGGCTCGAAGGCTCAGAATAAAGTGATACCACAGCTGAATCACTGTAAAGCTTCAATAATAATAATAATTATAATAATAATAATAAGAATGATAATAGTAACAATAATAATAATAATAATAATAATAATAATACAATAACAATTTATTCTCACAAAGAATACATGACACTCTTGGTTTCCCTGAGAACTGTAGTTAGCAGCCTTTGCCTCACCGTGGGAAGTGTTTCTTCCATGCCAAGCAAGTACTGAAGAAATATCTAAGAGAAATTTATAGAGCAGCTTTCAACAAACAAATTCCAACTTCCTTTCAGAGGGTCGAACTACGAAGTTTCCAAAAAATCTCAGTCATTTCCGTCAAACCTTTCAGAGCTTGAACATTTTATTAACCATAATTTTGTATTGTTCCGTTGGCCATGCAATGCTTATTTTTTCAAGAGAGGTATTGCGAGAGCTTTCTTCAGAGCCGAGAGCACTTAAGGAGGGGCGATAGAGCCGAGAGCACTTAAGGAGGGGCAATAGAGCCGAGAGCACTTAAAGAAGGGCAATAGAGCCGGGAGCACTTAAGGAGGGGCTATAGAGCCAGGAGCACTTAAATAGAGGCAATAGAGCCGAGAGCAATCAAGGAGGGGCAATAGAGCCGAGAGCACTTAAAGAAGGGCAATAGAGCCGGGAGCACTTAAAGAGGGGCTATAGAGCCAGGAGCACTCAAATAGAGGCAATAGAGCCGAGAGCAATCAAGGAGGGGCAATAGAGCCGAGAACACTTAAGGAGGGGCAATAGAGCCGAGAGCACTTAAAGAAGGGCAATAGAGCCGAGAGCACTTGCGGTGGGGTAATAGAGCCGCGAGCACTTGAAAAGGGGCAATAGAGCCGAGAGCACTTAAGGAGGGACAATAGAGCCGGGAACACTTAAGGAGGAGCAATAGAGCCGAGAGCACTTAAGGAAGGGCAATAGAGCCGACAGCAGTGGCGGTGGGGTAATAGAGCCGCGAGCACTTGAAGAGGGGCAATAGAGCCGAGAGCACTTAAGGAAGGGCAATAGATCCGAGAACACTTAAGGAGGAGCAGTAGAGTCGAGGTCGCTCAAGGAGAGGCAATACACAAAAAAAGGTCGGAAACTCTTTCAACTATGTCAAGAAAAAAATGAACTGTTCAGGTATTAATAGACATGTCAAGCAGAGGAGAGCAAACACGCACGTAGTATGCAAGAGTGTATTTACAAACGTATTTTAGACATGTATTTAGACGTGCTCGGGAGATTAAAGAGGCTGAACTTGATTTAACAGACCTGTGAACTATAATACGGTTTTAGCTTGTGTGTGTGTGTGTGTGTGCGTTTAATCGTATTTCTGGAATGTGAGAAATGACGCAGCATGAGGCCCCAACCGTATCCCTCTAGCGAATAGATAAAAAAAAAAATACTATGTTCTGCAATTTACGCACGACATTGTTGATAAAGTGTGAATAAATATGAAAAGGGGACTTTTACGGAGACAGTTGGGCAGACATATCTGGAGCGGTAAAAAAAAACATTTTTTAAATCAAGTGTTTTTTGCCCAAAAAACAGTTTTTTTGTATTATTTTTCCGTAATTTTTAACTCTTTAAAATGGAACACATGTTACACAAGTTCCACAACATTGTTAAAGATATCAATAAGTATCTTTATTTGTGCACTATCTCACTGGTCAAGACTCAAGACTCAAACACATATATAATTGCAAAAAATTGTTCCTATAAAATTATCAACACAATACAGTAAATCAGTGACTACTGTATTGTAAATCAGTAAATCTGTGATTAGTCATAGATGAAAATTGCACAGTATTTAGCAGTCAGTTATTCACCGTTTTATTCACAGCCATAGTTGATTATTAATTGTTTAAAAATAGCTACTTTTAATATAAAAACTGAATTAGTAACAAATAACTACAAAATTTTAATTTAGTTTCTCTAGATCTGCATATTTAATACGTTATACGGTAATACCATAAGTTTACTACTGCACTTTCTGCCCTCAGGTCTCCGACAGATTTGTTCCAGAGCGAACGAACGATAGGTTAGAGTTTGATTCTGTGCTATTTTGATTCTGTTACATTTATTAGTGATAAACTGATAGAACTGTAGAAAAAAGACGTCGGGGCATGTCCTTGTCAATGTTGTACAACAAGATGGATTGAAAGGCAGACGCGCACTGTGCAAATTTTGCTTCAGTGAAGTGGCCGACAATGACACACGCAAAGTAAAACACATGAAAAAGTGCATAAAATGTCCAGATGAGCTAAAATCAAAATATGTTTCAACTACTGCTAGCGATAGGCCATCATAGAGAGGAGGGAGTAGCCACAGAGCTAAGAAGAAACGATGTTCAGAGGTGCAATCTTGTAGTGTTCCAGCGTCTGATCGTCGTGGTGTCCAGAGTCAGTGGCCTCAGGACCAGAAATGCAATGCTGATGGCGATGACGATATCGACGAGGTCATAATTTATGAGATAACGAAAGCTGCGAAACTACTCGTACTACTACCCCAGCAGTGCCAGCCAGAGCAGCGGTCTGTTTTTTTTAATTGTGTAAGTTAAGTGTACATTTAGTTTTTAGAAATTTGTAGGCCTCGCCTTCGATTTCCCTTTGTTCTACTTTGATGAGTTTATACTGGCAAGTCACAAGTGAAAATGAATACTAGTAGTCTAGTTTCATAATACTACAGTAGGGCTGCTACTCCTGTTACTCTGTTACGACTGTAGTGTAGTTGTACAAGTTGTAACAGATTAACAGTTAACAGTATAAGTATATAACTGTAAGTCAATGTCTGACTGTAAGACTGAATTACTAATTTACTATAACTCTTAGGGTATGGCCCCGTATGGACGTATGGTATTGCGATTAGCGGCTATTACCTGTTGCAGAACTTGCTAGTAGGAACTTGATATAACATTGCTATTACCTGTTGCAGAACTTGCTAGTAGGAACTTGATATAACATTGCTATTACCTGTTGCAGAACTTGCTAGTAGGAACTTGATATAACATTGCTATTACCTGTTGCAGAACTTGCTAGTAGGAACTTGATATAACATTGCTATTACCTGTTGCAGAACTTGCTAGTAGGAACTTGATATAACATTGCTATTACCTGTTGCAGAACTTGCTAGTAGGAACTTGATATAACATTGCTATTACCTGTTGCAGAACTTGCTAGTAGGAACTTGATATAACATTGCTATTACCTGTTGCAGAACTTGCTAGTAGGAACTTGATATAACATTGCTATTACCTGTTGCAGAACTTGCTAGTAGGAACTTGATATAACATTGCTATTACCTGTTGCAGAACTTGCTAGTAGGAACTTGATATAACATTGCTATTACCTGTTGCAGAACTTGCTAGTAGGAACTTGATATAACATTGCTATTACCTGTTGCAGAACTTCCGAACTTGCTAGTAACTTGATGTATCATAGATGGATTTGCAGCAAATGAATAAAGAAATAATAAATGAAAATCAAAATCTACATTCTTTAATTTTTAATGTAATTAATTAATCACCATTATGTATTATGATTGAAATTAGAAAGATTATTGTAACTCCTATAGTCATGTTGTGACTTGTTTACAAGTATTTACACGTAAACGTAAACGTAAACAACAGGCCTATTGGCCCAAACTAGGTTGCCTTTTGATAGCAAGAGGATTAGTTCTGAAGTAGAACGTCTATGAGAGCTTCGTGTGCCATTTCTGTTTTTTTATATCAACAGGAAATGGAACGGCTTAGCTATTTATCGGCGATTTATGTAGCACTTATCGAGCCGCAACTTAAGCGTTTCGATTGTATTGCTGTTTACAACCTCCGCTGGAAGTTTGTTCCATTCTTCGACAACTCTACACGTTTCCCAACGATTTTCTATCCATTGTTCCTAGTCACTCCGTTTGTATCTAGAGTGAAAAGGCTCGCTCGGTCGACGGTTTCCTTATCCTTCATAATCTTCCACACTTCTATCATGTCGCCTCTGACTCGACGTTTCTCTAACAAGTAAAGATTGAATTCACGAAGCCTGTCTTTGTACGATTTATTCCGCAGCGAGGGGATGAGTTTGGTAGCGCTAAGTTGAACCTTCTCATGTTTAATAACGTCTTTTCTAAGAAATGGAGACCAGAATTAAACGGCATACACGAGATGCGGTCTAACAAATGCATTAAATAACTTGAGCGTACGGTGTTGGTTTTTGTACGAGATAGTGCGGGATATCATACCTAGCATTTTGTTGCCTTTCTTGGCAACATCGTTACATTGCTTGTTGCTTTTTAAGTCGTTACTAATGAGGACACCTAAATCTCTCTCTTCAGTGACATGAATGAGTTTTATTCCAGACATTAAATATTCGTGTTTGGGGTTATGAGGACCTATGTGCATAACTTTGCATTTGTCTACATTAAATTTCATTTGCCACTTTTCTGACCAATCAACAATTTTGTATAAGTCTAGTTGGATCTGTTGACACTCTAGTTCAGTTTGCACTTTTCCTCCGATCTTAGGATCGTCTGCAAACTTGCTAATATTTGAAAGTACGTTGCTGTCGAGATTGTAATGAACATTATAAAGAGAAATGGCCCTAACACGGATCCTTGAGGCACGCCGCTGGTAACATTACCCCAGGGAAGGAAGCTCCGTTAAGTACAACTCGCTGCCGTCTGTCCGTAAGCCAGTATTTTATCCAGTAGTTAAGCTCACTTCGAATACCGATGCTGTGCAATTTTCTAATTAGGCGCTTGTGGGGACTTTATCAAAGGCCTTTTGAAAGTCGAGGTAAATGATATCGATTGGAGATTTTGTGTCGTGAATTTCGATTATATTTCTGAAAAAGAGTAGCAGATTCGTAAGACAGGAACGGTTGTGTCTAAAGCCATGCTGGGAGTTGCAAATCAATTTGTTTGATTCTAAGAATTCTGTAATTTTATCCGTAATTTAACTTTCCATCAACTTGGATATGACTAAGGTGAGACTAATTGGACGGTAGTTGCCGGGACACTTTTTGTCCCCTTTTTCTGAAAATTGGGGTAACATTGGCCTGTTTCCATTTAGAGGGGCAAGTGCCGTTTGTAAGAGATTGGGTGAAAATGTTTGATATAAGTAGTTAATATATCACCAAGAACGGCATTCTAGAGTCATTTTGGTGGGCGGGGGTAGGACGCGATGCATGCACCTTGACTCACCGAGCGTACGGGGTAAGCGCAGCGGGGGGCGGAGGGCCTAGGGTCCGGAACTGGTTTTCCGAGGCCAGCTAACGGACGGGGGAGACCGGAAGGGGAGGGGGACGGAAGGGGAGGGGGGGGACGGAAGGGGAACGGAAGGGTGAACAGTGGGATGGAAGCAGGCTTGCGCCCTTGATTGGCAAGGTTAATGTTATGAACACTTTAATTTGTATTGTATTTTGATATTCATTGTATTTATATATATGTTTTTTCTTCTTTAGATGGTTGTAGTGGAGTTTAATTGGTCACTAACTGTTGCTCGTT
>SDVV010033404.1:0-11304 GCA_016164225.1 Gammarus roeselii
TACTCTTTTAGACCAACCCCAGCTACGTTTAAACCTGCTGCGACTGCGTTTAAACTGCTCTTAAACTCTTAATCTACGCGTCATCTAATTCACAACTCTTCGACCGCCCTACGGGGGAGTCTGCATTAACTTCGCGTTGGGACTCCGGTGTAACATTGAAGCAAATAATAAAATAAATGCAGTGCCTGCATTGTTCCGCTATTTAAGAGCTAAGGCGTTTGAAATGTATGCCGCAACTGGAGAAGTATCAGTTTTCTATGTACGGTCGGCAAGTTGTACGGAAGAGTGCTAATCAAGATGATTAGTGAATCAGCAAGAGTTTGGCGGCAGGAGTGGTTTACAAAAGCTATGCCAATCTAATGTTTGCAGTTAGACAACTCTGTGAGAAGTACATTGAAAAGGAAAGGATGTGTTTTTAGCCTAAACGGATCTGGGATTACGGCAGGGTCGACAGTGAAGCGCTATAGAGGGTGTTTCGTTTGGATGGAGTAGGAAGAAATATGTTGGACAAAGTTCAGAGTACCAATATTGGCAGCAGAGCGTGCGTCAGAGTGTGGAGCGAGGCGAGTGCTTGGTGAAAGTGGGACAAAGAAAGTGGGACCGCGGCGGCGTTACATCTCCCTGGCTGTTCAATCTCCACATGGAGGGAGGGGTCAGGGCGGTGAACCAGAGTGTAATGGGACGTGGCTTCGAGCTGTTAGGAGCGAATGGGCGGAATTAAATTGCAGTTGGGTCCGTTTCTGTTTTTGGATGGTGAAGTACTGGTGGCGGATTCAGAGGTGAAGTTGTGTAGGCTCTTGTCGAAGCCTAGTAGAGTGTTTGAGAGGAGGAAGTTGCGTAGGTAAATGTAAAGTAATGAGATGTTCGAGGAATGTCGATCCTTGCAGAATTAGTGTCCTCCTAAATTGAGAGTTATGGGATGAAGTTCAGTGTATTAAGTACTATCAAGTCTATAATTGTAACTCGCGTGTTTATTTAAACTTCATTTAAATCAAATTGTATGTAGTTATGCAAGCTTTTATAGTTGTATGCTTATAGCCAAATGACTAAAGAAAATACGAATGTGTAAATACTTACTATAAAACATACAATCTCGGAGCAGGGAAGTCGAAAACAAAACGCGAAATTTAAAATAAGATTGCTATCTTTGCAGTTAATAGTACCTGGGCTCTTATGTGGAGAAGACTGAACTAGTGGAAACTGAGATGAAGTCGCGAGTGCAGAAAGGGTTTATAAGTGTTCGGTGCACTGAAGAGTGTAATGAGGTGTAAGACGTTGGGGATGAAAGAAAAAAGAGGGTTGTATGAGGGGTCGTTGTCCCAACTGTTCTACGGAGTATAGACTTGGGAGTGCGAGAGCAGAAGAGAGAAGAAGGTTGAATGTGTTTCAGATCAAGGGTTCAATTGTTATGGCTGAGGTGACGCCGCGAGGAACAAAAACGACGCTGTTCGAAATAGAACGGGAATGGTGAAGAAGTAAGAGGACAGAGTTGATTCATGTGTTCGGAGATGATTCCGGTCACATAGTGAGGATGGACGAGGGAAGATTGAGGAAACAGGTGATGAAGTTTAGGCGGATGGAAGCAGGTGTTAGGAAGGAGAGACACAAGTGTGGACAAGCGTGAGGGCATAATAGTTGTGAACGGATCAGTTATGACGCTGCCCTGATGTGCTTTCCCACCCATGACATCTCGTTAAGAAATAAGATGGTCATGGGTGGGATGTCCCGGTTACTGTGCCGCAGCAGAAGTAAACCAGTTACATTTGGGCCCAGCTGCAGACCGTGACCGCGGACCACACTTCTTACCCGAGAGTGTTGCGGGGTCTCCCGGCCGGACCCTTTAACGCGAAAGGGTTAAGCTTGTTTGAGTATGATTGTAGAAGAGGAGTGTGAGGTGCGCTCTGCCGTCGGCCATCTCCCTTCAAGAGGGATTCGGCCTAGTATCTGTATAATTTTGAAAACATAAGGTTAAAATCAAAATTCTAACTTTACTCTCGCTTGCTGAAGTTCTACCTAATGACTAGCTAATCATTTAATAAGTATCTGTACATATTCTTGATCAATTGTATATATATATGACGCACCTCGTCTGTCTGCATGGCTACGATCAGGTGGAGAAGGATTGGTCGGTCATGGAGAAGTTTGTTATCGAGTACCAGCAGACCGTGATGCCGCTGGACAGCTTCCAGACCTCGCACCCCATCAATCAACCGGTCAACCATCCAGATGAAATCGGGGAGATATTCGATCAGATCTCGTACGAAAAGGGTGAGCAGAACGTTTTAAAGATACATGTTAGGATATTCTACAGATCAGCCCGAAGAGAGCTCTAGGTCGAACTACAGGTAGGGATGCTACTGTGTCTAGTTCAACAGCGCCGATGCACTAGAAAGACTTGACACTCTAATGTAATCAACAGCGCCGAGTGCCCTACCTCAGTAGGGCACTCTGCGCTCTCCCGGGTCGCATTATTAATGTCAGAGCTCAAATCTTGTTAGTGTTCAGTGCTTTATACTTGATGCAAACTTCTTCTCAGACTCTACCTCACATTCTCTCAATTCTTGCTGTTCTCATGCAGGAGATTCCCTCCACTGAGTGTAGATGTCGTGCAAGGGCTCGCCGTTTGCCATCTTTTCATTTTCGTTCATTAAAAATGTATTACTTTAGAGCGTTTACAGATCAATCCCTGATTTATTCTGCACATGACTAGAACAGTGGTTACTCTTACTTAATAAACACATAAATGTCATGTATTACGAACATTTGACGGACTGACGACAATCACAAATATTATTACTGAACTCTACAAGGACCTGGTGGCCGTCCTTTGGATCTAAGAGTTGGCTTCTCACGTTAGTAAATTCCCCTTTTCCAGGAGCCTCTCTGCTGAGGATGCTTTACAACTTCGTCGGTCCTCGCGCATTCCAGGAGGGCCTCAGCAACTATCTCGACCAACTGTGAGACGCCATCTGCTTCTATTTGGTCTCGGTTTGGAACCCTTTATCTAATTGTCCAGCTCATGATGACTAACGTCAGAGTTCTGGTGGAGATCGATAACTTATCCTCGTTGTCTTAGAGCCCTCCCATTTATTGGTCTCGAGATTGTTCAAAATTTCAGCATGAATTCACAAGCAGTTGTTCGTGAATTATTCTACCCTCTTTCTAGCAACAGAGGCTCTATGTTGAACTACGTTAGGCTATTTACTCTACTCTAACCCATAGTAGCCACTCAACACTCGAAGGGCGCATTACGATTCTCTGCTTCTCCTTTTTCAAGACTTCCTGTTCTGATGAGTGAGATCCCCTACCCGCGAGTCGATCTCGTGGATGCAATTCTCGTTCGTGTTTTCTTAATTTTTCCGACGTTTAAGGAATAATTCTACTACTCCATCAGTAGTTGAACTCTCAATTCTTGGCAACCAAACCAACAAGGGATGTTTACTTGTTCTTTAAAAGGTCATCAAGTTTATACCTATTTTCGTGCTGTTTTGTCCTGCATCGCTCCGCCATCTTAGAACACGCTTTCCAGCACGTTCAATGTTGGAAGCTCCGCCAGAATATATTATGTTCCTATTGTCTACAACAGACGGTTATACATTTCATAGCATAACGTTTCGTGGCTCATGAAATATGCATATAATTTCCTACATTCAATTATATATTCACAGTCGGCGTGACCACAGTTTTCATTGTACGACAGGCAGTACTCTACCGCCAACCAAGATGACCTGTGGCGCCACCTGTCTCTGACTGGCGCATCCTCGTTGCCAGAGGGCGTCTCTGTGAAGACAATCATGGATACCTGGACTTACCAGAAGGGGTACCCTGTCGTTAACGTCACCAGGACCAACGAGAGCATCACACTCTCACAAGTAATGACTGGGGGCTCTTAGGAAGCTGAAATAATACTAGCTGCTCGGCGAGGGCAACGACACATCTTTGTGTTATTTAATTCCCCTGCTCGGCGAGGGCAACGACACATCTTTGTGCAATTTAATTCCCCTGTCGGCGAGGGCAACGACACATCTTTGTGCAATTTAATTCTTCTTTTCGATTATTAATATTTCTCTACCTCAAGATATCGTGTGTTTTTCCATTTCTGCTAACAATAGGCTATTCGAGGAATTTCCCTACCAATTAATACTCTTACATACATCTTGCATATTAACACACTTAGAATTACTACTCAAATTGAACTATGAACTTGTCGGACTAAAATCATTCAGATATTTTTCAATATTATTGTAGTAATTTGCGGCGAAACTAAGTGAACGAACAAACGATAAACGTTTATCCACGAGATACCTCTTGGTTTTCTGGTAGGCATACAAAGTATTTCTAAATACTAAAATATATATGAAATTAGAGGTACAATTGTTTTGAGCAATGTATTTGGTTCCAAATAAACTTGGCAGCTCTATGAAACAAATGAGTACGTTTGGGCCTCTCACAATTTTAGGTTCGTCTACACAGAAAACGACATGTTATTTCCACAATAAACTTGTACACAATAAATTTGAAATTATGTACAATGACCAGCTAAGACCATCGTCTAGGCAAACAATATTTAACCTTAAGGAGTTCATCACAACTTGTAACCGAGTAATTGAGACGGGATATGAACGGTGGGGACATATTTTGCTTTCATATCTGGACATACGAACAAGACTCTTTCAGAAACATGTAACGACGAATGAGCTAGCAAAGTGAGTTTAAAATACTGAATGAGTATGCACTATTTCCTGACGACACAAAGTGTTGCGATATGACATCGAAATTCCTTGTATAACAATTGGTATGAATTCTTAGTTCAGATTAGCAGCTTAATACATTTGGTAGCTAAGAATGGGACTGAACGGGTGGGTCTGAGTGAGTGAGAGAGCCACCGCTATAACAACTGTACAAACCAATCTCTCCAACCCAAAAACGGTCTGGTATTCTTGAGGCACGATAATACAATATTTAAGTATGCACGACCAATCTGGCAATGCGTATAATGGGGGGCTAAGACGATCAAATCGGATGAGGACCAAATCAAATCAAAAACACTGTTTATAGTACGGGTTTATCAATGTTTTGATATCTTGAGAAGTGTTCTGCATTATATGGGTTACATCTTATAGATAAATTGTAGTAACGAACATAACAAGGAATCTTCTAGCTAACATATGCCAAATACAAGTGAGTTCAAATCCTGCGTAACTTCACGAAATACCTTGTGTTCCGACGGCTGGTAGAGGACGTAAAAGAGTACACAACCCTGTGACAGAAGGAGGAATGTTCATAGATGTGGGGTGGTTAGGGTTTGGAGCCTCGCATGTTGTGGGGGTCCGGTGCATCCTTGCCATCAAGTTTTACACCTGCTTACGAATTGTGATCTGATTAGGATCTATTTTATTTATTTTACTGATGCTTGTCGTCGGGTGAGCAGTAGAGGGGTAAATTTTTTTCTAGAAGAAGATGCATGGGTGGAATTTCTGACGTTACATGATAAATTGTTGTAATTTTTAGGGCCTGAGACTGAAGACAACTTGATCGTGATCCTGTCAGTGTTCTATGTACTCGGGACGATACTAAACGTGAAGATATTTCACCTGTCCGGGGAGGGCCCTGGTCATTAATGTTGAATGAAGTCCCACACATAATATCTGCCCGGGAGGTACAACGCGTAGTCTTTAGCAGTTTCTCACGCTTTGAAGCGTCTCTGTGAAACCACATGCAACTCTTTACGTTGTTTCGAAGCGAAGGAGAGTTTTACCTAAACAAAACTACTATTGAATGCTGTGCTTGCTCTACTACCTGACCACATCTATGATCCACCTATGACTCTTGCCCTCCTACCATCACCCAGGAGCAGTTCCTACTGGACGGTAGCCGCAGCGGGCAGGGCTGGTGGGTGCCGGTGACATTCACCACCGCAACCGCGCCCTCCTTCGACGGAAACCTGACGACGCACTGGATGAAGAATGACCCGGCGCAGCTGCTCGTGATCGGTGCGGGGAGGGATTAGCCTTTTATAAGCCTCTTATCAGACATGTACCAACCAGTCTCGGCGAGTGTTTGGCTAAGCAATAGTGTAATGGTCTCCTTGACTGACTCACGACGGAAAGGTTACTTGTTCTATGCTGCTATCCTAGTGGGAGGTTCGTGTTTTCACTGCTGTCAGCGTAAGCAACGGACGTCATGCCAGCCCCTCACTCATTGGGATGAGAAGGTGACCTACTGGAAAACCTTTGGTCAGATAATGCGACAGTAAGGAGTATGTCTGTTGACCCTGTATCTAGGTGTGGCAGGCTTATGCTCGTGTCACAGCTGGTATCACAGCCGGTGACTGATTCTCCTGTACACGGGTAGATATCGGATGACCTTAAGACTTTTCAAACCATAACTTTTTTAAGCCATTCATGAGCCTTTTTACAGACATAGCGACCAATCTCGATGAGTGGTTGGCGGTGAACCTGAACGCCGGCGGGTTCTTTCGCGTCAACTACTCCCCCGGCGACTGGGAGCTGCTGAGTCAGCTGCTGCAGCGGCAGCACCGGACAGTGCCACCCGCGCACAGGGCGGCGCTCATAGACGATTCCTTCAGTCTCGCTAGAGCAGGTGGGATACTTTTCCTTGGATATTTCGCATGCCCTGCTTATGGTGACTTTCTGTTGATGCATTTGTTTGCACCGATTTGGAATAGGATTCAAAATGTGAAATTTTCTGTTTAATTGATAAATAAAGTCAACTTGGATGGAATAAGTTTAGTTCGAAAGTTCTTACATTTTGCGATATAATTACATTTAACTATTTCAGATTAAGTTGTTATATAGCTTACAAGTGGTTTTATTTATTGTTCACACCTACATACGAAAATATTTATGATATTTTTTCCTTGCGTTGCAAATTGATGATTTATAAAAAAAAAGTTGTGCTGAAAGTTGAACTGTTTACTTCAACTTGATGGTCGGTAATTAGGTTTGTTTGAGAGGTGGCAGCACCGGCTACCCTATTAAATTAAAGCCAATTTTATCTGACCCTTATCTTAAGCTAGGATTCGACAATATTTTATTTCACAAATATATTGGATTTTTATACAAAAACATAAACACATTGAAATCTAATAATTAGTTACTAACCCTAGGTCCATCTTCGTCTATCTAATCTAAGTTGATCTCTCAAAGGGAGCTTTAAATCTGATCAATTCAAACCCCTTGCCTGCACAGCTTGGTGTTCTTTACTATCTGAGTACAAAGCATGCAATTATCAAGAAGCTAATGTGTGATGGGTCGGGGAAACTTGTTTCAAACTCGTGTCCCACAGGCCGCCTCAACTACTCGGTGACTCTGGCGCTGACTCGGTACCTGAGGGACGAGGAACATCACGTTCCCTGGGAAGCTGCTTTAGAGGGCTTCAATTACTTTTACACACCTTTCCAGCATGATAAGGCATACGGAATGCTTAAGGTGAGTGGAAATTGACATGACCACGTCCGGTCAGTTGTAGTCAAAGTCGTGGTTGTAAGACGGTTGTAAATGAAGCCTCCCGGAGTGAAGGGGGCACACTTCACTAAGACCCTTTAGTTTTGTGTCCTCTAACAAAGGGACTAGTGTCCTATACGCTGGACAACTTCATATCGAGGCTTTTTCAATTCGTGTTCACAAGTACCTGCTATACCTTTGGTATCCTGATGTAAAAGAATAATAGATTATAACTTTTATCTCGATTCTCTCGATAAAAAGCTATTTCTCTGCAATGTAGTAAGAGTCATATGGCTTAGCATTGCGCTTCTGCTTCTATTCGAATGAATCTTGAAGAGGAAACCTTGCAGAGACGCAATACTAGAGAATCTTGATAATATTCGTTGAACGTATAATTCGACCGATTTAGACCTTTGTCTCTTCTAACCTTACTTGGAAATTTCGAAACTTTTTGAGTCTCTAATGTCCTCACGTTTTTAGGTAATAATTGAAAAAAATGGCTGCCCGCTTCTAAATGTCTGCTAGTTACGGCGTAGCGTCTCCTGTGCTTGGGGGTTTTAATGTCTTCCAGGTACAGCGGCGCGGCGTCTCCAGCCTCCCGCTGTTTCGGCCGGCTGAAACCCCCACCCCCCTCCCTCCCAATCTATATAAGCGGGCTCCGCCGAGCTCTATCATTCACGAGGGCTAGGAAAGCTGCTTAACCGTAAGGAGTGGATTGTTAAGAAAGCAGGGGGGAGGAGGAGGCCCCATGTGACTCATACTACATTACAGATAAATAGCTTTTTATCGAGGTAATCGAGATAACAAAAGTTATATTCTCTTCCATTCCATAAGAGCCATATGGCTTAACATAGAAAATACCATCAAGCTGGCCTATGCCAGAAGAGCACAGAAATTGGATGGATCGGCTGCATCTTGTTCTGAGTGATCTCAAAGAAGCGCTTGCCGTGTAAGGAATGATGACCCAGTTGTATAAATGGGGGTAATGACTGTAATCCTAGGCCATTACAAGTATTGCTTGGTGCCTACCACAGCCAATATACTAGCTCATAGCTGCCAAATAATGTGCGGGCCTAGAGTATGAGCTCCAAAATAGTAATTATGTGCATCAATATATACTGCCTTCTAGTATGAGTGTGAATAACAGTCAGGTAGTGGCAACAGAATCCTCAATATTGAAGTATCTACCGTGTGTACCATAGTTACCATGGTAACTTTACCGTACAGTGAGTCTGATGAAGTAAATATATACGGAGGAAACCGACGTAATCCTTATCCGGAAACCATGGCGTTGAGTACTTCAAACGATATGGAAGATAATCTATACAGGTACCCTATAATATGTACCAAAGTCTCTGGCATTAGCCAGCGTAATGTCACAAACCTTTGACGCGAGAGGGACTATCCACCTGGTTCTCAGTGAGACACAAGGTTGGTTAAGGTTCCCCACTGCAAATGGGTATTTGTGCCCGAACACTTGGGGCGACTTCCAGAATTCCTCGGATATGAAATCTTGGAGAGGGACCCCACGCGTCCAAGCGAGAGATCAGGCGGATTTTCTGGCGTCGTGAGCTTTAGTGAAGGCATGCGGTGTGGCTTCATCGATGAACGAGCAGTTGCAATGCCCCACCGATGATGTCTCGAGTGGGTTGCCTGAAGTAGGATGGATGAGCAACAATTCATTGCTCGACAGACATCGTGCTACGTAGGCGTTGAGTATGGTCATAGGGCCCAGGCTGTGTGCCCGGACATCCGGCAGCAGTGAGGCGATAGAGATGAGCGGTGGAGTGTGTGTGAGGGTCTGGTTTCAGTACTGGAACTTGTCAGCGGTCAGAACGAGCGTACATGGAGAGTTCTTGGATAAATGTAATCTTGTGCGTGCCGTTGCTGCAATCTCAAAGACCCTGTTTCCTGCTGCGAGAGCGACGAGCAACAGAGTCTTCTGAGAGAGCGCCTATACTGATGTCGTCAGAGTAGTGAAGCGAGGGGAGGCGAGCATGTCGAGAACCGGCTCTAGCTTCCACTGCGGCACGAAACTTCTTCATGGAGGAATCTCGTATAACTGGGCTTTTGCCAACTTCTTGAAGATCGCCTCGCGGGTCGTGATGCCAAGCCCATGAAAGAGAGGCTAATGAAGCACTTTCCTGTTAGCCAAAACTGTACGAGGAACGATCTGCACCTACTTGCCGGCATAGTGCAGGAACGGGAAGGAAGTGGACTGGTTGATGGACTGCACCTTCGTGGTGCGTTGCCTCGCTTGGAAACGAGTCCAACAGCATTTGGTATTGGCGTTGTGGACTTGCCTATGCGTGTTGACCAGGGTGACTGCAAGCGATCTATTGAATTTGATGGTGAGCATCGTAGTGAAAAACTTTATGCGAGATAACTCGAGAAGGGTCGTGATGTTAGAGGACGTCCCTGCCTGCGACGCGCATGGGACACGTCGAGGGCGGGCGAAAGGTCGCTGAAACTCAACGACCATGGGCTCCCACTGTGCGTTGGGGTGGTCGGGCCCCACGAGGACGCCGCTGTAGCGGTACGTCTCGAGCTTGTAGGGCACCTGGTGGATCAGGTTGTATGAAGGGAACAGGTATATTTCCCTTCACTGAGTCTAGTCGCATTGGAGGGAAACCATGTGAGATGCTCGTTGGTGATGAAACGGAGCTGCAAAAGGTGAGAAGTTGTGGTGTCCCGGATGCACGAAGAGGTCTATTTGCGTAGTCCTGCGCCGGGGAAGAGGAGAGCGAGGCCTTAAGGCATCCGTGTCCACTCCTTTTCGACTGGTAGGAGGCTTGAGAGCTGATCAGCTCAGACGGTCTGCGATCCTGGAAGGTAGGTCGTGAGAAGCAACAGGTGACGGTGCTGGAGGATCTTAGGAGCTGTGCTCCGAACGTCTGCCACGCTTTGCTGGAGCCCAAGTGGTCCATCATGGTTACCCCCACCCTGTTGTCTGACAACACGTGGATTGTAGTGTGGTGCCAACGAGCTCATGCCCGCAGCGCCTGTACGATGACCGGCGATTCCTTCGACTCAACGTGGAGAATACATCCCAATGACGACCAACGGCCGTCAGACTGCTGGTCACTGGTCGGCCCGCGCGTCACTCAATGCGTTCGTCCACAAGAAGTGCTTCAGTAAAGGCATTACGAACTGGACGGGCGAGTGAAAGAAAGCCTCACCGCTCGAGTGCTGTACCGCGCGGTGATAGGGATTGTTGAGATGGCTGGGCTTGCTGGATTGGCGCAGGGATCGTGCTGCGAGCACCACTTCGCTGAGAAAGTTTACAAGTTTACAAGTGTTTAAAAGTGTAGGAAGACAACAACAGACCTATCGGCCCAAACTAGGTTGCCTTTTGGTAGCAAGAGTTTTAGTTCTGGAGTAGAACGTCTAAGAGACCTATTGGCCCAAACTAGGTTGCCTTTTGGTGGCAAGAGAATTAGTTTTGAAGTAGAACGTCTCAGAGAGCTTCATGTGCCATTTCTAATTTCTTTATAACAACAGGAAATGGAACGGTTTAGCTATTTATCGGCGATTTATGTAGAACTTATCGAGCCGCGACTTGCACGTTTCGTTTGTATTGCTGTTTACAACCTCCGCTGGAAGTTTGTTCCATTCTTCGACAACTCTATACGTGAAGAAATTGCGCGTGATGTCGAGTGAGAAACGTTTCCCAACGATTTTGTATCCATTCTTCCTAGTCACTCCGTTTGTATCTAGAGTGAAAAGGCTCGCTCGGTCGACGTTTTCCTTACCCTTCATAATCTTCCACACTTCTATCATGTTGCCTCTGACTCGACGTTTCTCTAGCGAGTGAAGATTGAGTTCACGAAGCCTGTCT
>SDVV010033405.1:0-11304 GCA_016164225.1 Gammarus roeselii
GTTGCACGGGGGATTTAAGAAAGCTCGTCGGGCTGCTGCGAGTGCGTTGCAATCCATCAGTAAGTGTTTCACGCTGATAGCCACTTGGTGGCAACAGGATTAAGGTGGCGCGTTTGGTCCCATGTCGATATCCATCAGGTGGTTGTGAATTATCCACTTGTGTCCCGCGCACAAGCGGTTGATGAACACTTGGTCTTTTCTGTTGGTTAAGTTCGTTTCCCATTCTCCGACTGAGGGTTTGACTGAAAGCATCTTTTGTCCACCCTGCTGCCACATTTCATCCCATCGGGATGTTATATGGGAGTTGATGATAGGGAACCAGTCCCGGTAATGTGTTGCAAAAAATTGTTCTTGGTGAGTAGATGCAAGTTTAGCAAGCGAGTCCGCAAGTTCGTTTCCTCTTATTCCCGCGTGCCCGGGGATCCAGCAGAACTCTACTGCCTGACCCGTCTCGGTCATCACAAAGAGATCGTGCTGCATCTTACGTAGAACAGGATGTTCATAATGCAGTGTTTTAAGCTGGGTGAGGACACTCAGACTGTCTGAGAATACGACGTATTTTAGGAAGCGATCTATTCATGCAATAGAGATGGCTAGTTAGAGTGCGTGGAGCTCCGCAAAGAACACGGAGGCCTCTTGTGGGAGGGTGGCCGAGAGTGGGATGTCCCTGCACACAGCGGCGGCTCCCAATCCGTCCGCGGTTTTGGAGCAGCCAGTGTATACATAGCGGTGCTCTAAATATTCTTCCTCAAGTGGTCTTAGGAATTCCTGTCGGTACTCGTTGATTGGAGTAGTTGCTTTAGGGTACACTTGCAGGTCTAGGTTGACCGGTGGTGGATTGATCATCCATGTTGGTGCGTTAATTTGATGGATTCGGTAGGAAAATGAAGGCTTAATAGCCTTACGATTGATGTTTAGCGAGGTCAGCAGGTTGTCCACACGTAGTGAAAACGGTGGGCATATTTTCCTTTTAGCCGCGAAAAGGCGCTTATCGGATATGTTGGTGATGTGGCTGGGGCTAATTGCCGGGTTGTTGATTAGATTTCTAGTCCTAAAAGAGTATTGTAGCGAAAGTGGAAGTTCGTTAGAGAGCACGTTAAGGGATTCGATTGGGGTGGCGCGGAACGCACCGGTTGTGATACGCATAGCATGGTTTGCGATGGTCGAGAGTAGTTTTGGCTGCTGAACCGTAGACAACAGCTCCGTAGTCCATGCGCGATCGTATTATTGCTCTGAACAGCGTCATTCCGGTGTCCATGTCGGCACCGAACTTCAGGGATGTTACCGATTGGATAAGTCCCGTCGACCTTTTGCAGCGAGTCGCCAGGGCTGCTATGTGGGGCCGCCACGTGAGTTTAGGGTCCCACACAAGACCCAAAAATTTGATCGTTTCTTCGTATACAAGAGGGGTGTTGTGCAGCGTAAGGGCTGGTTCCAGGTGTAAATAGGGCACAAGGGTAAAGTGCACGCTTTTGATTTTAGAAGGCGAGAATCGGAATCCGTTTAGGCAAGCCCAGTACCCGACTAGGTTTAGGCACTTCTGGAGTTTATGTTGAATTGTTATGAGGTTGGGGTGTCTATAGCTTATTTGTAGTTCGTCCACGTAAAGTGATGAGAGCAGTCTTCCGTCTCGCGGAAGAATGTTTGCTAACTGATCGATTTTAAGGATAAAAGGAGTGACACTGAGGACGCCCATTTCTTGTGAATACGACGGAGACTGAGTGTCGCCGACCTTGATCCTGAAGGAGCGATTTTGTAGAAATTGGTGGATGAAAAGTGGTAGCCGACCTCTCAAACCTTTGCGGTGGAGATCCTTCATCCCGTATTTCCACGTAGTGTCGTATGCTTTTTCAACGTCGAAAAATATGGAAACCACATGTTCTCTTTGGACGAAGGCATGTCTAATGTCTGATTCTAGTCGTACGAGGTGGTCCGTTGTGAAGTGACGCTTACGGCCACCGCACTGGACGTCGTTAAGGACTGCATGCATTTCAAGGTAGTCAACACGGCGTGAGTTTATCATTCTTTCCACAGTCTTACATAGGACGCTAGTTAGGACAATGGGACGAAAGTTATGCGGGTCGCTGTGACATTTTCCGGGTTTGGGTATCGGGATAATTACGGATTCCCGCCATTGATTGGGAAAGAATGAGTTTGGATACAACGTATTGAACACATTTAGCAGGTGCTGGAGAGCGTTTTCAGGAAGGTGTTTGATCATATTGATGTGCACTCGGTCCCGCCCGGGTGAGCTTTCACGAGTGTGGTCGATAGCATACTGTAGTTCAAGGAGGGAGAAAGGTTTGTTGTAGAATTTTTAATTTGAGGAGGTGAAGTCAATATGCTCACTTCTTTTTCGGATCTTTTCCCGTTGGAAAGAAAAACCGTATAATTTGTTGATTGCGATTTTAAGCTGAAAGTCTGAGCTAGTTTATCCGCCATGTCCACGTATGACGAACAGACTGTGTCTCCGTCCGACAAGATGTGGATAGGTCGCTCAGGGCGACCTCGGATACGTCTGCTTTTTCCCCACACTTGGGAAAGGGGGTGTTTCGATTAATTGTTTTGACGGATTGGGTCCAGCTTTCTCGCTTCTTCTCTACGCAAAGTTTGCGGAACACGGCAGTTCCCCTTTACCAGGCTACTCGGTTCCTGGGGGAAAGTGCGCGGCGGAAGGCCCCATACATCCTTTCACGCTGGTCCAATGCTTCTTGTACCTCCAGGCACCACCAAGGTTTTGGGAAAAATTTTGAGGGTAAATATTGGGGAATGCACGAGACGGCTGCATTTTGAAATTTCTCGTAGAGATGTAGGACGAGGTCGCGCTCTGAAATGTCTTCGGGAAGGCCCTCTACATCGTCCCATGCGACATGTGACGAGTACTCCTCCCAGCTGGCTTTCCGATAGTTGAATCGAAGTTCCTGTGCGTCGGGATTGTTTGATCGGTTGGTAAGGAGCGATATGATCAATGGGTTGTGATCACTGTCATGTGTTGAAGGCAGGACTCCTCAAACGAGTTATGGTGCTCAGGTGGGGGAACAGATTGATAAATCGATAGCGGTTTCACTTTCGAGGGTGATCCGTGTGGGTTGTTTGTGGTTGAGAAGAACCAGGTTGCGAGTGTCTATGGTGTTGGCCATAATCATTACCCTGGGGTGTGTCCTCATGCATCCCCACACTTCGTGGTAGCTATTGAAGTCTCTAAGAAGAAGTACGGAATGATGCAGTTGATTAAGCTGATCAGTCATTAGTGCCTCCGAGAGATCGTGGTTTCGTGACGAGTAGATAGATACCACAGTCACTGCTTTTGAAATACATATCTTCACTGCGACAGCTTGGTTTTCTTTTCTTAGAGAGAGGAGGTGATGAGGTATTTTTGGTGATCTAAGTGCCACTCCGTCGTGGTCAGTCACATTATTGTGACCTTCGCGACGGTGTATGACATATTGAGGGATAGAGAAGGTGGCTGTGTCGCGGAGTTTAATCTCCTGGAGGCCTACCACCAAAGGTTTATGGTTGGAGATTAACGATAATAATTCATCTATCTTGCTTTCAAGTCCCTGGCAATTCCACTGAAGTATTGTGCTGTTGTTTATTTCGGATCTGTTTCACGCTCAGATCTTGATGGTATGGAGCGGTCGCGTGGTTTGTAGGACTTTCGTGGTGTTTCTGTCTATGAGGCGCAGGTGTCCTAGATCGAGAGCGTTCGCTATCTGTAGAACATGATCTCCTAGACTCACTGCGTTCTCGGCTGTGAGTGCTCTTGTAGGAGGAGGAGGACAAGGGAGTACAATCTTTGTGTTTGCTTCTTGAGCAAGCGCGTTTCTCTACTATGGAAGGTTTTTCAAACATTATGATGGCTGAGTAGTAGTCAATGGGATATTTGAGTTTAGTGCGGTGCAGGGTCAATCAGTGGCTTCGGGTATTAGTTCTTCGTTGTATATTTTCAACGCGGTTCACGCAGGCGATGGTGTTGGGCAAGTAACTGATGGTTGTATACCTCACTCTAGTTTTCGCTGGGTGTGGTAGCAGTTAAGACGGTCAGTAGTCGTTCAACGCACTGATCAAAGCGAGCCGTGGTTCGTGGGCTGTTGCAAATCTATTTGCTTCGTCGCGAGAGGGCGACGTGTACCCCGCGGTCGTCGTCGGAGGAATCTTCGTTTCTTTGCTTTTAGGTTTTCATGTTAGTGGACCTCTCTTCGTGGTCCACTGGGGCAGCATCCACCGCAGTGCTCTCCTGGGTACTGGTAGATTCATTGCTTGGGGCGCCCACCTCAATTACGAAGGCGGTCGCCGAGTTGGTTGTGGTAATGTTAGTACTGGGGAGGGGTGTTGAGGTCATGGTAATAGGTTGTGTTGACGGTACATGAGTGTCGTCTGAGGGGGTGATATTAGATGTAGATTTAACTGCTTTGGCGTAATTTAAATTACGACAGTTTGGGTTTTCATCGTAAAAAATTTGGATGGATTGTTTTCGTGTGACTTTATGGTCCATGTACTTTGGGCTGTCGCGGTCGCCTGCCTCATGGCAGTGGTAGCATTCAGGTTGGCGGGCTGCGCAGTCCTGTCAGGCATGCTCGCCGGTGCACCTCTTACAGAGTTGGGATATGTGTGGCTGGCAGTATTTGATGACGTAGCCGTATTCCAGGCATTTTTGCACATTGCAGGCCATATCGCCACTGGGTAAGTTTTTGTTTTTCCATGTTCGCCCGAGATTACTATGAATTCTGGTCTGTCGCGTCCCGAGAAAGTGATTTGATATGCGGTGGTGTGGGTGTTCCGTGGTTTGATCCACTTTGCTAGAGAAACGTTGGTGACTACGTAATCCTCAGCTAAAACTGCTGCAAAAGCGCTTAGATCAGGTTTAGGAATGAAGTTGGAAGTGTTTACAATTCGTCATGTAACGTTGAACAACGGATGTATTTCGACATTTACTTTGTTTGTCTATTTTGTTAATCCTTTGATAGCATTGCTTTGCTCGATATTTACGACGTGGGCCAGATACTTCTTTCTCTGTCGGTTCATGTTTATAGGTCTGCCTCCCAGTTGTTTGGAGAGCGAGCTCATCATGGTGTATGAGTTCATTGAGGGAGCAACTTTTGTTTGCACCGCTATCTGCAAGCGTTATGAGGAAATGGGTAGGAAATGATGCTGATCTTCTCTCCTGGATGGGAGGGTCAGCCTGGGGGAAGCGAATCGCGGCCGCGGCCGCAGCCTCTCGTCGCCCGACTTTGTGCTGCCCGTTTGGTATTTCAGGATCTCCCTCTCCGTCTTGTCCTGGGGTAGTCTCTGTGTCCCGTAAGGTGGCCGTTTACTTTGCAGTAAAAGCAGTGAGATTCTTCGGATGGGCATGGCAAGGTACCGCGTCATTTATCGTGGTCGTCTTGGGAGCAGTGTGAGCATCATTGCCCTCCGTGACAATCTCTGCTCGTGTGTCCGTATTTCTGGCATTTATAGCATCGCATCGGATGTCTTTCGAAGGGAGTAACCTAGGTTTTGGCGTCGAAGAAAGGTATGTCTATGTAGTTAGGTGGGGTGGGGCAATTGAATTTAAGCAGAAGGGCCGTGGTGGTGTTTCTTCTTGGTTTGATTTTTGGTGCGATATTCGCTCCAACTATACATTCCTCGTATTGAACGAGTCCGGTGATGAACTCGTCGGCTTCATCACTCGGGAGACCCTCCGGAGACCATCGAAGTTGTGTGTGGTATGATTTTGCAAGGCTTTTCACATATTCTGTTTCTGGAGAGTATAGTGTCACTTAGAAGTTTTGTGTCTACTATAATGGTGAAGCTATCGCCACCGCTGGCGGTGATGTTGAGAACTGAACGGCCAGTCATGGAGCCCAGTTCTTCTCGTAGTTTATGAGAGGCAAATATCCGGTCTGTCATTGACATCGAAAGTCATTTTTAAGTGTTCGGGAAATTTAGGGCCGTTGTTGAATAGGTTGTGGTCAGCAAATCTTGCCCAGGGCATTCTGCATTCCGATTATATTCGCGACCAGATTCGAGAAGCGTTCATTTGTGTAATCGACCACGACCTGAGTCAGGTCTCCTGTCGATGAGGAACTTATGAGGGGTTCGTCGTTCTTTCTTGCAGACTTGTTTGAGTGCGACGCTCTGGAGGGGCCGTCAGCCCCTCTCCGATAGGCCGTCAGCCCCGTCTTGCCCATTGTTTGATCCCCGGCTTCTACCCAGGGTTCTGGGTACTGAATGTTGGGTCTTCTTTACATTGATTTTTTTTTGTATAAATGAATATATACACTAACTTAATCCTAAAATTTACTCTTAAAATTAATCTTAAATCTAATTGTTTTGTGAAGATTTTTGTTTTTATAACCTTTTTTTTACAATTTCAATTGGTTTAGATTCTAAATTCACAAACCCAGGTGTCAGTGGGGGGCTCATCTCTTTGTGCACCAATGGGGGGGTGGGCGTGAAGCTACAAACTGGAAGGAAGGGACGGTGGAGGGATCTTTTAAATCAAAATATATTCACACAAGGGGACAAATAAAATTTCGTCGTTAACGAGGACGCCGCGGGAAGGCGGGTGAGCCTGGGATACCTCCAGTAGGTATCTCTCTGAGGTGCCTTATTGCTCTCGCTCTCAAGAGACGATAGTCAATCTCTCCGATTAAGTTGAAAACTTCAGCCTTTACGAGAGACGATATTCGGTCTCTGAGCGATATTCGGCTTAGAGCGGTGACCGGCTCTTGCTTCGATACAGCTAAAAAAAATGAGCTTCTATCCCCTGGAAACTTAGGAGCTTAGACGCGACGAACAGTATGCGATCTTCATTTCAAACTCAGATAGTTGTCCGTCATTAGTTACGATACTGCTTCTGCGCAAAGCTGGGAGATGGGGTTAAGCAGCAACAACAATAACAGCGACGAGTCGAAGTCACGAGTATGACAGTGAGGACAATTGAAGGACCCAAGGACAGTGTACCGTGATGAAAGGTTTCAATGAAGTTCACAATCTTCAAGGAGCCTTTACAGAGGCCAACTAGAAGTAATGACTAATCGCTGAGGGTCAACAACACAAAGACAAAATGATCGAAAAGCAACAACAAAAAAAAAGAAAAAAAAAATCATCTGTTCAATTTTTAAAAAAACCCGATATCCTACAGTATTGAGACCAGTGGGAAATAACATACGAGTATTATTAATCGGCTGCTGAATGCATGCCGTTGTTTCTCAGGTGGACAACAATAAGGGTGGAAGAGACTAAAAGCGGGATCAAACCAGACTTGAAGGTAAGAAACCTTCGGTTAGTTCACATGAATAGGTTAGTAAGGCACACGAACATCGGAGTAAATAATAGAATCAGTGGAAACATACTAATGCTCTTTCTGCCTTCAGGCTCTGTTTGCAGTGCCTTCCGCCATCTGAAGCCAGGCTCTTCCTGTCGTCGGTAAATTAATCGGTGGTAGCAGATGGATTCTCTTAATGCCTTTAGGCTCTGATTGCAGTGCCTTCCACCAACTGCAGCCTGGCCCATTGTGTCGCCGGTCAATTTATTGGTCTTACTCTCGTCATGATCGGTTATAGGCATTAATCCTTGATTATATAAGTGCTACAACGGCAACAGGAGCAGTAGGGTCGATGTCCTTCCAATCCATAATTATATTAGTGTTACAAGGGTAACTAGAGCATCAATCGATGCCCTTTCACTTCATAACGACTACCATCCTGAATGCCTACAATCAGGAGTTAATCTGTCGCTAAAGAGTGCGAGATCGGAGTGCCAAGGCTTTCTAGTGCACTGAAGTCAATGTCTTTCTGGCACCAGACACAAAGGGCACGATACAAACGACCGTCGCTGAACGTATCACTCCAGATACGCCTGCTTTCTCGTACAGACAGTCGAACTAGACCTTACTGGAAAAGTTTAATCCGACAGTTCCGCGCCGCAGTTCAAGACCCACTACGCGGCTCAGTCTCCCAAAGTCCTACTTTGCTGCCTAGTCCCACGAGGCCCTGCTACGCGACCCAGTCTCACCAGTCTTTACTACGCGCCGCAGTCTAACAAGACCCTACTCTGCGCCCTAGTGCCACAAGGCCTTACTTCGCGCCTTAGTCCCACAAATCCATACTTCGCGTTCCTGCCCCACACCTCGCGCCAGTCTCAGACAAGTCTCAACTGTGCGCCACAATTCCAGAAGTTTCTAGTCTCCGTGTAGTAGCTCAAGACTATACTCTGCGCCCCAGTTCTAGAGTCCCTCCTAACCTTACCGCCAGACTCGCAAGGTCATGCTTCTTCCCTCAGTACTGTAAGTCCCTAGTTCGCGCTATAGTCCCAAAAGTCCCTTATACCGCATCAGTCGCAAAAGTCCGTAGTCTCCTCGACAATCGCACAAAGACCTACTCCGCGCACAAATCCCACACGTCTTTAGTCGTCAAATCCCAGTATCAGTCGAGGTCGACGGTCCTCCTGATGGCGCTGATGGCGAGGCCGCAGCACCAGTTGTGAGGCGCCTGGCCGCGAGGGCCACGCAACTCGCCGAATGGAGACAAGGCGTCACTCGCACCACCCAGACACGAGGCTGGACATTGCGCAGGGATGTTAAGGCAAGAGTTGACGGGCATGATGGGAGGCAGGTTGGAGGGCCGATAGGTAGAGAAACATAGCCAGAAATAATATACCACAATGGAAGTTCATGTCACAATATTGCAATACGTCGAACTGAAATAAAACCACTACTCAAACAGCCAGGTAGTGTTCCGAATACACGTTTATTTCTGGATTTTTTTTGCAGTCATACAGAAAAAAAACTGTAGGAGTGAAATCGCACATGGAATTAAAGAAGAAATTCATTCATGTCTCTAGAAAGTCGTAAGAGTCTAGACAGCGCACATCAACGGTCCCTGATTAATAAGAGGGGAATCCTTCATTCAGGTCTCTACTAAGTCTTGACAGCAAACATCGTCAGTCCGTTATTAATAAGAAGAGAGACCTTCATTCAGGTCTCTACTACGTCTTGACAGCACACATCATCAGTCCGTGATTATAAGAAGAGAGCCCTTCATTCAGGTCTCTACTACGTCTTGACAGCACACATCATCAGTCCGTGATTATAAGAAGAGAGCCCTTCATTCAGGTCTCTACTAAGTCTTGACAGCACACATCATCAGTCCGTGATTATAAGAAGAGAGCCCTTCATTCAGGTCTCTACTAAGTCTTGAAAGCACAAATCATCAGTCCTTGATTAATAAGAAGAGAGCCTTTCATTCAGGTCTCTTGAGAATCTTGACGCACACATTAACGGACCCTGATTAATAAGGAAGGAGCCCTTCACAGGTCTCTAGAAAGTCTAGAGTCTATACAGCATACATCACCAGTCCCTCAATAATATAAAGAGAACCCTTCATTCAGGTCTATTAAGTCAAGAGGCTATATAGCACTCATAAACGGTCCCTGAATAATAAGATAACCCTTCATTCAGGTCTCTAGAAAGTCAAGACTCTAAACAGCACACATCAACGGTCCCTGATTCGGTCGCCGTGAGCTGCTTGCCCCAAGTAATAAAACATGGAATTAATGGGTGCAATCGAGAAGATGTCACAGTGCCTTGACCCACTGCTGCTGCTACGGGTAAAGAATTGCAGAGCGTGCGGCAACTGCCTGAGGAAGTATAGAAGCTGCCGCTATCTGAAAATTTGGCGCATCTTACACGCACCGTTACATGAACGTTGCTGTAGCAGCAACCAATACTGGGGACGATTCAGTCAGTAAATGGCATAAGAACCTATCTCCCTCCCCCCGCTCACCATGAGTGTAGCGGGCCGCGGTGGATGCGCAGTAGGCCTCCACCACGCGCAGGATGACGCTGTCCTCGTCGTGCCAGCGCTCGTCTGCACGAACACGGTCAGGAGAGGACAGTTTAGGAACTGTGACGAAGTTACTTGAAGTATGAATTGACATACAGCCGTTTCCCCTAATCAGGATGGTGAGTAGGGAAGGCTTTCACTGAGGGTCCTTACCGTAATGTCGCGGCATTTTTGGCCACGCCTCGAACTCAAAACATGCAGCATCAGGGCTGTCACTGCTGTTGGGTTACGATAGCCACTCGGCCTAACTTTATGGAAGCTAAAACAGCGTTGGACACAGAGAGTTCACCAGCAGAGCAGAAGAATAATTACAGATGGAACAGTTCATTAACTTGAGCGTTTTTTTTTTACGACAATACGATAACCAACAGTTTTACACTACTTCATGTTCAACAAAAAACTCGTCAACGGCAATGCACGTTTCCTAGTTAACTTACAACGAATATAATATAGCATATGTCACAGACTCTGAGAGGAGTTTGCACACCAAAGTGACAGCGCCATAGGTACCCACCTTTCTTAATGTTGCGGGCTCGTTTGAGCTGATGGGGCCGCAGAGGAGGCGATGGGCGCAGATCACACAAACTCCACGACTGAGGGGAGAAAAATCATGACAAATAATTCGAGTTAATAACAAAGATGAGGTCATCTGTTGTGGTCTTTTTGTCCGTACTATGCAAATAATTTTATCCTGCAAATAAGACTGGAGCGCTTTGACTATCAAACACTTTACCAACCTGTGTATCAACAGTTGATCTCCATCGAGGTAACCTACAGATACAGCTCGGTGGCAACGGTCGTCCACAAGCAGGACTAATCTGGTGAACACTTTAGCAGCTGGCTAAAGGACGTACATGACGACTTGACAAGCAGTTGCACATAAAAAAAATACGCGTTACTAGAATATGGCCCTTTACAGAACAATCGAAGTTAATTTAGATACTTCACAATTCTAGATTAGATACGAGCGACGGAACTTTCATGCGCGTTGGAGTTTTTGTCCTTCTGGAATCGAAGCCTCACATTCCAAAAAGAAACCACGTCATGTGGGCATATGAACAGACACAGCTCCCACACTAACATACTTATTGCGGCTTGAAGCTCTTGCACCGCTGGTGGTTGCCGTCATTACTCAAGTTTTCAAAATGCTTCATAGGTAAAGTATTAGGGCATTAATGAGAGCAAATTCGTTGGAACCTGCCAGCTCGACAGGCCTTGATACTATCATGCGGTCAGCAGTGTGAAGGCTCTATTGTACCCAGTGATATGAGGGGGAGGAGATTAGATGAAGTGGAAGCTACCAGCTCGACAGGCCTTGATATTATCATGAGGTCAGCAGTGCGAAGGCTCTATTGTACCCAGTGATATGAGGAGGAGGAGATTAGATGAAGTGGAAGCTACCAGCTCGACAGGCCTTGATATTATCATGCGGTCAGCAGTGCGAAGGCTCTATTGTACCCAGTGATAAGAGGAGGAG
>SDVV010033406.1:0-11304 GCA_016164225.1 Gammarus roeselii
AGGTGTTAAATGTGAGGTCAGATAGCGTGTTAAACCTGAGGTCATATAGCGTGTTAAATCTGAGGTCAGAAAGCGTGTTAAATCTGAGGTCAGATAGGTGTTAAATCTGAGGTCAGATAGCGTGTTAAACCTGAGGTCAGATAGCGTGTTAAATCTGAGATCAGGTAGCGTGTTAAATCTGAGGTCAGATAGCGTGTTAAATCTGAGGTCAGATAGCGTGTTAAATCTGAGGCCAGATAGCGTGTTAAATCTGAGGTCAGATAGCGAGTTAAATGTGAGGTCAGATAGCGTGTTAAATCTGAGGTCAGATAGCGTGTTAAATCTGAGGTCAGATAGCGTGTTAAATCTGAGGTAAGATAGCGTGTTAAATCTGAGGTCAGATAGCGTGTTAAAGCTGAGGTCAGATAGCGTGTTCAATCTGAGGTCAGATAGCGTGTTAAATCTGGGGTCAGATAGCGTGTTAAATCTGAGGTCAGATAGCGTGTTAAATCTGAGGTCAGATAGCGTGTTAAATCTGAGGTCAGATAGCGTGTTAAATCTGAGGTCAGATAGCGTGTTAAATATGAGGTCAGATAGCATGTTCAACATAGTTAAATGATTACCCTAGCATTGGATAAAATAATCGAAACAGATGATAAATTACACGATCCATTACATGATGAAACACATATTAAATAACAGAGCAGTAATCATGCCAAATACTATGTAGCACAGCAGTATTCGTGTCGCTCAATAAAATCGACATCATAGGATATTTTGAACATTATATTAATGAAATAGATTGAAACAGTGGGTTTGTATGTTTCAATGTATTAAATGACAAGAAGATAATTTCAGCTTTGAAATGATACCCATACTTACGAGCGAAGATTTGAACCCTATGGATGAAGCTTTCAACTGCACTTCGGACTTATTTCTTGCCCATTTTCGTCGCAATTTTGCATAGCTGTTTCTTTAGATATTCAAGTGCCGATGGCTTGCGTTCGTTGACAATGGAGTCCATCTCTCCCCAAAATCAGAAGTCGAGTGGGCTAAGGTCGGGACGTTGAATGGTTCAAGGCTGCTTCGATCGGCGGCTGATTGATCGCTCTGGAAATCCTTCCAGATAAAATTCGGAGCCAATCGTTGGAGCAGTGAGCAAGAGCATCATCCTATTGATATGTAGAATTCCTCCGACCTATCATCTAGACACTTTTTTTTCTAAGTAAGATTGACATACTTATCGAAATTACCTGCAATGTCATCAAGCCAGACTATCAGTAGCTCACTGTCATTCACGATTTCTATTAGTGGTGTTCCCTTTTCACCGTCGTATTTCATCGAGTCATTCATCAGAAAGAGATTTTCACTGCACCAGTATCTTGAATTTTGAAGAGAGTTGAATTCCATTGTCAACGGCTGCAAGACAACGAGAATTGAATACCTGAAGAAACTGCTAAGCAAAGCCGCGACAGAAATGAGTGAGGAAAAAGTTCGACGTGCAGTTGCAATCTTCTTCCGACGTGTTCAGGTTTGCGTTCAAAGGAAATGGTCCGATTCCGAAATTGATTTTTTTTTTGTCTTTCGATGCAGTCGAACATGTTTAGTCAACTGTTTTTCAATGTATACCATACATTCATGGCTTAAAATGTCATATGATGTCGATTTCATTGAGCGTTAAATTGTTGAAAACTAAATCGACACTGTACGTCCTTCCTTATATCTTCTTACAGGTCCTCACACAAAGGAAATGCCTGTTGCTGCTTCATCACGTTAAATAAACAGACTATCTGCCTGTAGATCTTCCCATCATGTCAAAATTATCACTATGATCGGAATGTTCTGTCTTCTGTCAAGTTGTTGACTCCAATCACTGTATCTGATGAGACTGTTAAGAAAACGTGATGGCCCGTTAGTAGTGCAGCCACGCAAAATTCTTGTCGTGTAAACTAAAAAATAACTAACTGTGTTTCGGAATTATCTAGAGTAATGTTCACAATCTGGATAAGCTGACAGTTGACGTTTAATGCATAGCTAAGTACTAGTAAACATTTGGCCATTGAGTTACGAAAAAGACATCACCTACAAAATGAAGATATGGTCTGCACGGGAGCTTGCATTTGAAAGTTTTAGAAAGAACGTATTAACACCAGAAAATATTCCAGAGGTTTGTTTTTGTCCTATCCCGCATTTGCTGGAACATGTGACAAAAAATGATTTCCATAGAAAATTTGTTTTCTGAAGCGGAAAGACGCAGTGTTATTTGTACCGACCCTTCCACACTTGTAGTAAAGTTTGTTCGCGAGTGCTCAGCCTAATGATGAGCATCATGCTAAGCATGGTATCATAGCATATGATTAGCATCATGCTAAGCATGCAATCACAGCATATGACTAGCATCATGCTAAGCATGGTATCATAGCATATGATTAGCATCATGCTAAGCATGGTATCATAGCATATGATTAGCATCATGCCAAGCAATGTATCATAGCACATGATTAGCTTCATGCTAAGCATGGTATCATAGCATATGATTAGCAGCATGCTAATCATGGTATCATAGCATATGATTAGCATCATGCTAAGCATGGTATCATAGCATATGATTAGCAGCATGCTAAGCATGATATCATATCATATGATTAGCAACATGCTAAGCATGATATCATAGCATTATTTATGGCCGGTTTAACTCGTTCACGAATAAAATGAGTCGAAAACGCTGGCCATCGAATCATCCGTAGAATGCTAATCTATTGAGTAGAATATTTAGATAATCATGTAAGTTACCAGCCGAAGACATTTAGGATCGAACAATATAAATTTCTCCCTCAGTAACTCCAACTCCCATGGTCATAGAAACTTCATCTCAGCAAATCTTTCAAAATGCCATGGTCATAGTAACTTCCTCCCAGTATATCTCTCAAAATGCCATGGTTATGGTAACTTCCTCCCAGTATGTCTCTCAAAATGCCATGGTCATAGTAACTTCCTCCCAGTAGGTCTCTCAAAATGCCATGGTCATAGTAACTTCCTCCCGGTTTATCTCTCAAAATGCCATGGTCATAGTCTCTTCCTCACAGTAGGTCTCTCAAAATGCCATGGTCATAGTAACTTCCTCCCAGTAGGTCTTTCAAAATGCTATGGTCTTAGTAACTTCTTCCCAGAAGGTCTCTCATAGTGCCATTGTCTGAGTAACTTCCTCCCAGTAGGTCTCAAAATGCCATGGTCATAGTAATTTCCTCCCAGTACGTCTCTCAAAATGCCATGGTCATAGTACTTCCTCACAGTAGGTCTCTCAAAATGCCGTGGTCTTAGTAACTTCTTCCCAGAAGGTCTCTCAAAGTGTCATTGTCTTAGTAACTTCCTCCCAGTAGGTCTCTGAAATGCCATGGTTATAGTGACTTCCTCCCAGTATGTCTCTCAAAATGCCATGGTCATAGTCTCTTCCTCCCAGTAGGTCTCTCAAAATGCCACGGTCATAGTAACTTCCTACCAGTAGGTCTCTCAAAATGCCATGGTCATAGTAACTTCCTTCCAGTTAATCTCTCAAAATGCCATGATCATAGACTCCCTCCCAGTAGGTCTCTCAAGATGCCCTGGTCTTTGTAACTTCTTCCCAGAAGGTCTTTCACAGTGCTATTGTCTTAGTAACTTCCTCCCAGTAGGTCTCTCAAAATGCCATGGTCATAGTAACTTTCTCCCAGTATGTCTCTCAAAATGCCATGGTCATAGTAACTTCCTCCCAGTAGGTCTCTCAAAATGCCATGGTCATAGTAACTTCCTCCCAGTATATCTCTCAAAATGCCATGGTCATAGTACTTCCTCCCACTAGGTCTCTCAAAATGCCTTGGTCTTAGTAACTTCTTCCCAGAAGATCTCTCAAAATGCCGTTGTCCTAGTAACTTCCTCCCAGTAGGCCTCTCAAAATGCCATGGTCTTAGTAACTTCCTCCTAGAAAATCTCTGAAAACTCTACGGTCATAGCAACTTCCTCCTACCAAATATCTCAAAATTCCCTGGTCATAGTAACTTCCTGCCAGTAAATATCTCACTTAAGGACTTATGGCAAGTTCTAGGGTTGGCCGCGTCTGACTCTAACAAGCATGTTCCGTGAACATTCTTCGATGTCCGATATGACCCTCTTTTGTACAAGTGTTCTGTGCCGAACGGTTGCAATTCAAAATGATTTACTTTTTACACTATTCAATCGTATTTGATTTATTACGATTTCATTTGAGTGTAATTTTCAAGTAAAGGTTGCGTATACCGTTTTTTTAAATAAAATTCGTCGTTATACATTTTGGGTCCTAAAACAAAACTCTTCAAAATGCGGTCCAACGTGCAGAAACTCGAGCGTGAATACTACCTCACGTATCATTATTAATAAAAGATCGTAAATACTGCCTGACGTATCAATATTAATACAAGATCGTATATACTGTCTGACGTATCAATGTTAATAAAAAATCTTAAATACTGCCTGATGAATCAATATTAATAAAAAATTGTAAATACTACCTGACGTATCAATATTAATATAAGATCGTAAATACTGCCTGACGAATCAATATTAATAAAAAATCGTAAATACTACCTGACGTATCATTATTAATTAAAGATTGTAAATGCTGCCTAACGTTTCAGTATTAATAACCCAAACTGGTAATTTGGTGGTTAAAATGTTCCTATATAACAACTGATGATCGAAAACCCATTCCATTTAAATCTTTTCGGCGTTAACGCATTTGACGAGACATGTTGCGACAAGTTTACAAACCCCTTGAGAATTCTATACCAAACATTTGAAGATAATTACCTCAGGAGGTATTCTTTTCCTCGATACCTCAAAACGTCTTGGCTATGAAAATGAAGGGCACTATCTGTCGGGAAGGCAAAAGCCACGCTCATGTTTTACAACTCCTACATCAGAAACATGCCGTCCTACGTCCTTGAATGTGTAGTTATGCACTACAAAAAGAGTTATACGATACTGATTGAATATGGAGGTGAAATTATGTAGAACCATTATCATTTTAGAAGGTGAATCAATAAAATTTTCCCGCGTCGCTGTAAATCCATCTGGTTCTCAAGTTGTAGTTTGTGGCTTCTGCCCCATTTTAATTGTAGCTGTATCACGACTACGAAGCCATCCGTTACTCCCATCAACAGCTGGTTCAGGTTGTGACGTCATCTCTAACTCGTCCATAAATCCGTTCGAGATTCACTAAATATTGTCAAATCGTGAGTTCCTCTACCCCCATGGGCAGCTGGAACACGCTCTCCCTCTTGATTAATGTTGCAGGTCACGACAACCTATAAGTAATTATTTCCCCCACGCAGCAGCTGTTCAAGGCTGGGACATGAAATCCTCTCGAACGCACCGATAGTGATGTCTTATCCCTATCATTGCATCGAATGCACTGTACGACACCAGGTGGTAGCACAATCAACCCTAAGAAAATAAACTTCACCAAAACGCGCACGCAGAAGTCGGTGTTTGGTTTCATCCAATTCAAAGAGTTGTATTATACCTTAAAATGGCTTCTAAATGAATAAAAGCCCTGTTGCATTGCTACATATCAGTGAAGAGCAAAACTGTAATAAATTTGAACGCGTAGCCGGTGCTGCCATCTGATCAACAGCCAAAATCGAGACAAATTGAAAATATAGTTTTTTCTAAGAGCATTTGCTTCTTTGTGTAGCTTATCGCCTTTGATCGGTTCATTTGAAGCCAACTGTTACTTATTATTTCGCTGTGACCATGATTCAATATTAATATGTTGTCCAACAAACTCAATATTGGGTGGAAATCTAAAAATAAATTTAATTCAGCAAGTCTCATCGACGCATTCATCAATATCATGAAGTCACTCACTTTATTACCTTCAATCGCCAAACAAACCTGGTTCCTTCCAAATGATACTACAGAGTCATCATTGTTGGACCACTTTTTAGACCAACTGTCTGACCGTAAGCAAAAATAGAGTTCTTACTGTTGTTATAACTGGCAACTGTTCCACATTTATTCACGTTCCTGTAAACATGGACCTTCATGCAAAAATTAAACTTGTTTACTTGTTTGGGCCGCAGACGACTAAAAATATATAATCTTTCATAAGCCGAGTTCCTGATGCTTATTAGGATCAGCCTGAAATGACAGATAACAACACTAAAATGAATGCTTTTTTAGACAAGACAAAGCTGCCTCGCAATGCTAATCCTTTATTCTTAAAACAAATTACGTTTACATAAAAAGATTACAGAAACCATGTCTGACCACAGGGTTGTTGAAATCAATTAAAACTAAATCTAAATATTTTAATCTAAAAAGATTAGAAATAATTCCCGATGATATTAACAGAAGAGTTAAAAACTCTCCAACCAAGTTACTGAGGAAGGGAAAGAACCCTTATTAACGGACTGTATTTATTAATGCATAGAAAACGTTGTTATTGGAGATCCTCCTGAGACTGGAGAGCTTCATGCTGCAGAACACTTATACACTTCTTTCACTAATGTGCATGGATGGATCTCTGCATGAATCTGGATACGAATATTCCTGCTTCGATTCCCCGCTGCTCAAGTGTTTCCTTACCAAACACGTTTGTATGCCGTCACTTTTGACGATAGTCTTACGATAATTGCCTAATTAAAATTAAAAAATATGATTAAAAAAATTGCCTTGTTTTACCTTATCCCTCATCTAGTAAATGAATCCTTTACAATGTGAGTTTTCCCAAATTGTTTAGAATTAGCATGCACAACTCCAATATTTAAACGGGGTGACTCAGCAGATGTTTCATGTATTAGACCCATATCCATGCTTCATTCGACCCATATCCGTGCTCCATTAGACCCATATCCGTGCTTCATTAGACCCATATCCGTGCTTCACTAGACCCATATCCGTGCTTCATTAGACCCATATCCGTGCTTCATTAGACCCATATCCGTGCTTCATTCGACCCATATCCGTGCTCCATTAGACCCATATCCGTGCTTCATTAGACCCATATCCGTGCCTCATTAGACCCATATCCGTGCCTCATTAGACTCAGTAGTTACTTGCAGAAGAATAGAGAACAAATACTAGCACATAATGTGTTTGTGAGGGTAAATTGTTCTTTCTGCAAAAATATACTCCAAATTATCACAGGAAAGGCTATTCGGATTACACCAATCTACTGTTTACATTTTATGTAAAAGACAGATTTGCCTTTTTTTCTACTGGCCATAGAAGCCTTCAACAAGAATGCCCAATCAGAATTCTCGGACCACAACACAATTATTCAACTCGTAATAGCAGGAAGCAAGTCAATAGCTTTTAGCGCCTGCCAATACCAGCGATCATTGGCATATACTCTTCCTACAGTGTGGCATCCTCTCCCTATACATTTGAGCCATTGCTCATCCTTGAGGAGTTTTATGGCAGCTCTGAACCACTACCGTATTGAATAATATATTTGTTAGTGTCCCACCTGTCATAGTGCTTCAAACTGTACTGTTGTATGAGACTGTATCTAATTGAGCATTGCGTTGGTGTCTTACCTAAGATGGTGCCTTGCATTGTTATTCGATTGGATGTGTAATGAGATCTAGTGTGATGTGCAGATGTTTTCTACTCCACATGTCTGCATCCGTGTAAAGCCTTACTTGTAGGTGAATTGTACTAGGCTTAGGCTAAGTAGGATAGGTCTGCATCCGTGTAAAGCCTTACTTGTAGGTGAATTGTACTAGGCTTAGGCTAAGTAGGATAGGTCTGCATCCGTGTAAAGCCTTACTTGTAGGTGAATTGTACTAGGCTTAGGCTAAGTAGGATAGGTCTGCATCCGTGTAAAGCCTTACTTGTAGGTGAATTGTACTAGGCTTAGGCTAAGTAGGATAGGTCTGCATCCGTGTAAAGCCTTACTTGTAGGTGAATTGTACTAGGCTTAGGCTAAGTAGGATAGGTCTGCATCCGTGTAAAGCCTTACTTGTAGGTGAATTGTACTAGGCTTAGGCTAAGTAGGATAGGTCTGCATCCGTGTAAAGCCTTACTTGTAGGTGAATTGTACTAGGCTTAGGCTAAGTAGGATAGGTCTGCATCCGTGTAAAGCCTTACTTGTAGGTGAATTGTACTAGGCTTAGGCTAAGTAGGATAGGTCTGCATCCGTGTAAAGCCTTACTTGTAGGTGAATTGTACTAGGCTTAGGCTAAGTAGGATAGTGTTCGTGTGTTTGCCTGTAAACACTTCAAGTGCTTAAACATAGGCTTCAACTGCTGTTATTTACAACTGAAGTGTTTTCGTAAACTGTGTTTACAATAATGAAAATTGAAAAGGAATTTGGCATATAAATGTATTTATTCCTGTTGAAGTTAACAATCTGCTCATCTGCACTCAGTTGCCGTATTCTGGATAAGGCTGTTATCTTTTAATAGAAATAAATAGAAATGAAGAAATGAAGGTTTTCATCACGTATCATCAGCTCCGTTGAAGTTAGCTCATCGATGTCAACGAGTGTAAGTCGAGTTGAACAAAGCCCTACCACTATCATTCAATTAACTATTCTGTTTGATTTTCAAACCCAAACAACGGATTTGAATGAAAAATATAAATTAACTTGGCAGCTGGGATACCATTGGCAAGAGGAATACTACCTCCTTCTAGCCGAGGGTACTCCCGACACACGTTCCACGTTTCATCATAATCGGTCCAATGGCCTCGGTGCAGTCTATAGACCCACGAGCAAACAAACAATATTTAAACAAAATACTCAACAATGGTTAATGCATGAATACAATCAATCAAACCATTCATGTACATTTGAAAACTCACCTTCCAATGCAGACTACAAGTCTAGCTATAGAAGTATATTTCTTGATGCTTCTGTTACATTTATCTGCAATGATAGTTCTCCCTCACAGACCGCCTTGCCAGAGATCATAGGTCGTCCATCATCATTGACTCTACGTCCATTACTGGCAATGCTGCTATAACAAGACCTTAGTTGTGTGCACGGAGAGCCTGCAAAAGAAGGGGAACTCACAACGGTTCACAATAATGTAATAGCATTATTGTATCGTTCCAATTTAAAAAGGTTTCAAAGCATGTATGTGCATTTTAAAATGAAAAATCCGATTAACCGTTTTAATGAGATATTGGGATTTGATTGTCTTCTTGACATTCTTATGAAACATATATTTGAGTTCATGACCAACGATTCGAATATTTTGGTGATTGTCCCTTGGAATCTTACATCTCAAGTTTGCCTTGAAATATTACATCTCAAGTTTGCCTTGAAGTCTTACATCTCAAGTTTGCCTTGAAGTCTTACATCTCAAGTTTGCCTTGAAGTCTTGCATCTCAAGTTTGCCTTGAAGTCTTACATCTCAAGTTTGCCTTGAATGTCAAGTTTGCCTCGAACTCTTACATCTCAAGTTTGCCTTGAAGTCTCACATTTCAAATTTGCCTTGAACACTTACATCTCAAGTTTGCCTTGAACCCTTACATCTCAAGTTTGCCTCGAAGTCTTACATCTCAAGTTTGCCTCGAAGTCTTACATCTCAAGTTTGCCTTGAACCCTTACATCTCAAGTTTGCCTCGAAGTCTTACATCTCAAGTTTGCCTTGAACTTTTACATTCCCAAGTTTCAAGCACATCCTTTTTTTTTTGTGGGTGAAAGTCTTTCAAATAAGCAGAAAATCAGTCGATTAGAAAATTTAACTTCAAACTCCTTTCGAGAAAACGAGAGCCAAAAACCGACGGAAGAGTTGCCCCCAAAGCTAAAAGACCAATTTTGTGTCTTCTGTCTGGGAACAAGCAGACGTAATGTACGCGCTGGCATAGATTGCCAATAAAATATTCATGGAATACTTACGATTGTGTTGAGCGATAATTGTTACATTTTTACTCGTGAAATACACTCTGTTTGACCACCATTTCATGAGGAACTTGCTGGAGCTATTACAATCTACCAAATTAATGATCCCTGTGGCAGTCTAATGATATGGTCGGGAAAATAAATTCATATTGCATTTCACAGATGGGATTGAAGCCCGCGTCTGGCGTCAGGAGCAAATCCGCTTCATAGACGGGACTGTTGTAGTTGCTGGCTTGGGTTCATTTCTAACTTCGTAGTTTGGTAAGTGGGAGCAAGCTTCTTCACGATGTCTTCGAGTGGGTGTGGTGCAACCAGGTGTACGGTGGGGTCAAACAGAGATCTCCGTTGTAGTTATCTATGGTTTTGAAGAGTGTACACTCAAATGACTTTACTTATATTTGGTTTGTCCTTATGCACGTTTTCTCTTCAGATCCGTCAAGGTGGATTGGACGAGTGAATTACTTTACGCCTGTAGAGTTACTTTTTAAAATGAAACGTCTCATTAAAAAAAATTATTTCACATTTTTCGGCTTTGTTGGGCCATCTGACCGGTTTTTGCTAACTTTGTCGGGTGATTTAAAGTGTTATGACCTATAGAGCCTTTAAAAGTTTGATAAAGGCAATTCGCCATTTATTAATATTACGTTTACAATTATTTTTAAACATTCCACATATACTGCCTTGAACGGATTCTTTCTCACCCTATTTTTCCTCTTATGATCATCTAAAAGCGCCTCCAAACAGTGTGGCCTCTGAGTTACCTGCCACTCAGTAACACAACACTCAGGTGAGGGTTTCCCGGGGTCATCCGAAGTGTGGCGGAGACCGTTTCGGAAGTCGACTCGGTCTTCCATCGACATATCCTGCAGTATTCCATTTCTTATTTAGAATCCAGATGAGTTGCCCAACAGCTCTCCTGCACCTGCGACGAGCGGCCAGGATCTTGAATGGGTCCGTTCTTGCCACAGGTCTTTGCCTTGGTGGTGCCCGGTTTTCTTGAGGGACTCTGCAATTGCCTGCGTAAGGTGTGTTCAATCAAATTTACCCATACAATAATGTAATCATCAATTCCCACTAATCGTGTGCGTAGGTAGTGCAGCGTGATACAGTCCTTTTTCCGCACGCAATAGAGCTTGGTCGGCTGTGTATTTGAATACTAAAAATTACTTGGTATAACCTGTCCGTCCAACCGTCAGCTGAGTCACTTCAACCATTCATTTACGTGAGTGAGTTGGCAGAACATTATGCCCTCAATTAGTGCTGTAATAAGAATTCTTGTATTGTGAAACTACTAGTCATATGTGGCGGGAGGGCCTGCAGGGTTGAAGAACTGGGATGAACTGCCAGCAAGTAGTCATATGTGGCGGGAGGGCCTGCAGGGTTGAAGAACTGGGATGAACTGCCAGCAAGTAGTCATATGTGGCGGGAGGGCCTGCAGGGTTGAAGAACTGGGATGAACT
>SDVV010033407.1:0-11304 GCA_016164225.1 Gammarus roeselii
TAATGTAAAATTTTATTATAAGCAACTGATATATACTAATATAGGCACGCTCTATCTATTGGTACTCTTAAACTTTCAATTTGCGTTTCAATTATTGATATATGGGGGGTGCAGGGAGTCACCCCGTTTGGTGCGGGGAGTCACCCCCGATTTGGGGTCGTAGCTCGCCGCACGTTTTTTTGTAAATAACTTTTTTTTTGGTAATGATAGAATGTTGAAACTTACGGTGCTCCATGGTCATAACAGTAGCTATACACACAGTAAATACGAAGTTTCTCGGCCGCGTACTTTTTGAGTTATTTCAAAGTATGCGCAAAATGCGGGGAGTCACCCCGGTCGACGCTACCACATGGTGACAAGTGTAGGCCTAAGTTTCAACTTCTGTCGGACACCTAGGAACAAGTGTTTTAGTATATTTTCCTATTAAAATAAAAATGCCTTTCTTAGCATGCCTTGTATTCATGTTAATGCAATTGGTTTGCTATAGAATTGAAGAAATATCTTTTCTACTTTTATTGTATTTTTAATATGATTATTTTTTCATAATTCTTGTTTACTGATACTTTAGGGTCATAATTAGTTCAGGATGTGGAGAAATTACTACCAGTCAAGTAAGCTAGCAATTAGCTATTGACAAAAAACTTTGTTTTCCATGGAGAATTAAAAAAATAATACTTTGACTGTCAAGAACAACTGCAGCAGAAGAGGAGCATAAAAAAAACTCAGACGTTATAATTTAATTAATATTTTATTTTAAGCAACTGATATATACTAATATACACATGCTCTTTCTATTGGTACTCTCAAACTTTAAATTTGTGTTTCAATTATTGATATATGAGGGGGTTCAGGAATCATCCTGTTTGGTGCAGGGATTCACTCCCAATTAGGGGCCATAGCTCACTGGAGTTTTTCATAAATAACCTATTCTTAGTTGATGATAAAATATTGAAACTTATGGTGCTTCATGGTCATAATAGTAGCTATACACACCCTAAATACAAAGTTTCTCAGCCGCATACTTTTTGAGTTATTTTAAGGGATGAAGAAAGTGCGGGGAGTCACCCCGGTCAAACATGCATAATGAAGTTGAGAAGGAAGTTGATTATACTTGGAATAGAATTCCACAATTTGACACTGCTATAGATAATGGAAATTAGAGATTTAGCTTTGTTAGACCTTGCTAGCATTGACCAGGGTGATTCCACGTGATCGGCAACACGTGGTGACTCCCTGCACCCCTCTTATGGGCACCAAAACATCAGAAATATCATTATTTGACTACGGGACCTAAAAGAGCAGGTCTTCGTTGGTAAGTATCAGCTAATTGTAGAAAATCGATAAGAACACAGAAGTTATGAAAAATTATTCAAGTGAAGGTGTGTTTATCAGGTCCCAGATAATTTTGAATTGGAAAAATCTATTTTCTGCAAACTTTGATGCTGTGACTAGTTTCCAATGGATTAGGGCAAAATTTCGGGGTGATACTGTGAATATGTTGTTGTTTGTTGCATATGAAGGATTTTGTCAAGAAATTTGAAATTTTGTAGATATATAACAAATATACAACCACGGGGAATCACCCTAAGTGAAATAAAGATTGGAGGTGATTTAACGCACTTGATTTATTGATGAATATCTTTGTTTTTCTTCAATGAAAAATGATTAAATACAATTCTTCACACATATAACATCTGAAAGTAAATGCTCCAAAATATTGACACCACAGCTTATTTCAAATTGCATATCTAATTTAATAATGACCCAATGTTTATAACACATGGTGACAAGTCAAGGCTGCCAAGTGTCAACTCATGTTCAACACCCAGAACAACTTTTTTCATCATATTTTCATATCAAGATAACAATACGTTACCTAGGATGCCTTATTTCATGTTCATGCAATTAGTTTCCTATCGAATTGAAAGAATACATTTTTTACTTTTTTGTTGTTATTAAAAAAAAATCCGTAATATCTGGTCATTTAGTGATACTTTGGGGTCATAATTAGTTCAGGATGTGGAGAAATGACTTGCAGTAAAGTGAGTTTGCAATCATTGAAGAAAAACATTGTTTCCCGCAGTGAAATCTTGGGAAAAAAAATCCCTTCGACAGTCTGGTATGACTACAGCAAGAGACGAGCATCAAAAAGACCTGTCCGACGTAATATTTTTACATGACATTTTATAGCTATTAGGCGACTGATATGAATTAATCACCCCGTTCAGTGCAGGAAATCAACCCCTATTAGGGTCACTAGCTTGCGGCACGGTTTTTTGTAAGTAACTTTTTTTGGGGTTGATGATAGAACGTTGAAATTTACAGAGCTTCATGGTCACAATAATAGTTATTTCAAAGTATGTGGAAAAAGCAGGGAGTTGCCCCAGTCAAGGCTATATTGTATGACTCAATTTCTTGTTGAGTGCCAATGTATATCAGACTAGTGCTAAAAATATTCAAGAAGATGCCTATCATGATCCAGCTGGATAGTTTTTAAACATGAAGACTATTATTTATAAACAATTAGGATTCTGAATGTTAGAAATATTCAGATTTGATATTATTAGTTGCATGACCTGTACAAAGAATTTATTTATAGCTCTGCATTCTTCTTTTGCATGACTACTATTTATATCAGTTAGCTAGTTTTTTATGCCTTGCAACCAAGATTCATTTCCATAGTAGAAATAGGATTAAACTAATAAAGAATAAGTAATTTCCTAAACGTTTGTCAGAAGCAAATATTATAATTCATATATTATACACGGAGAAATAAAGAATCACAACCAAGTAGCGTCGACTGGGGCGACTCTGCGCATTTTTGGCATACTGTAAAATAAATCAAAAAGTACACAGCCGAGAAACTTTGTACTTACTGTGTGTATAGCTACTACTATAATAACCATGAAGCACTGTAAGTTTCAGCATTTTATCATCAACAAAAATAAAACTTATTTACAAAAAAAACATGCAGCGAGTTAATGACCTCTAATCAGGAGGGTTGATTTCCCGCACCAAACGGTGTGATTCCACGCTACCCCCATAAATCAATAATTAAAATGCAAATTGAAGGTTTGAGAGTACCAATTGGGAGAGCATGCCTATTCTAGTATATATCAGTTGCTTAAAATAAAATGTTATGTAAAATATTACGTCGTTTATTTTTTATGCTAGTCTTTTGCTGGTCATATTTGATTGTCGATGGGATTTTTTCCAATTTCACGGCGGGAAACAAAGTTTTTCTTCAATAATTGCAAATTAATTCTACTGGAAGACAGACTGGAAATGTCCAACGCGGATCAGAGTTACTCTAAATAGTGATCCTTGCAGTTATGAAAAATTGATCGCATAATGGTACCAAGCTGTATGTCATGCACGTGTGTCAGCCTGACATTTGCCCTCTATCTTTGTTGTTATATAACTTTTGGAGAATTTTTGGTTCTATTAATATAAAAGGAATGTCTAAATTTGTATTCATACAATAAAAAGTTGGGTTAGGTTATATAAATTCCCCATTCTTGATTTGGGGTACTTTTTAGGGTAAACACATGCCTGACATTGGTTTGGTACATTTAGTGTTGCAACACCTCCCTGACACACGAGACTGACAGTGTTTAGAACCACCCTCATTGATCGACCACAGAGTTGCATATAATTAACAGCATATGCTGCAGAGTTTTGTAGAGGTGGACTAACTCTGGGGACTTGTTGAGCGCAGAGGGGGGATGTAAAGACGTAGTTATGGAGCAGCACACAAACTCTCACTTACGCTGCAGTCAAGATACTAAACTACAACGCATGCATAACTGTGCAGGCTACTGCAGGGTTTCCACGAGCAGATTTTTTTTGCTCCCTAGATTTCAGGAAGTACTCAATTACCCCAGACAGCAAATAAAATACAAAAACTGCAGATATTAAGAACAATGCACTCAGATAAGGTCATTGAGTTTCAACCAGTCATAAAATTCTGGTAAAAATATCATGTGCTCATACTTACGTACTGGACTTATCATTATATTTATCTAATATTCAGTAAATGATTCTATCTAACATAAAATTGCAGCTGATTGTAGTGCAAAACATAAATGCGTTGCAAGAAGAAAACTCTGTGAAACATTCTAGGTGATGTGAAACACTTGCTAGGAGTACAAGACCGTATCGCAGCAAATAAATGACCAACTGAACATGCAGCAAACCAACCCCCTTGTATGGAATTGCTTAATTTAACCGACACACACACGGCATATATTTAGTAAAAAGCAGTACAGTTCAAGCAAATGTCCACACAGTGATCAATCTATCAAAATTGAACCGTTTTATTCATACCAGAGTTGGATGAAGCCAAAACCATTCAATTCCAATAGCAAATTCTGCTTGCACAGTGAACCACAGTAGGCAATGGCTATCAGAGATCTGACAGTTTATAACTAAAATAGTCACTTTGATTGAAAAAGAAATAGCTGGAAACTTGAGTGAGCAAAAGTCATCTGTCAAACACGAAGGATGATAAACTTGCCTCTATGTTAGAAATTGTACATAAAACAGAATTCTGTCAGAATAACTTGAGTGAGTGAAAGTCATCGGACTATCACCAAAAATGCCATTTGTGCCTTATCGCCAGGGTTAAATATGACAAAAGATTCAGTGCCGTTTACATCAAACAAAGCTGTTCGACAAATGATTGCAGTGTTTTGAGTAGCAAATACTTTTTTCTGAAGCCATGCATTTTTAAATTACCCTTGCTTGTACCATAGACAATGTAGAATAGCTTGATTACCCTAAAAATCAGCTACAAATGGACCCCCTTAGATACAACCCTACAAGATGCTCAATTACCCTAAAATAGGTTATTTTACTCTAATGTGAAAACACTGGCAAAAGGCATTCGTTCCTGCCTGAAGTATGAAACGCAACTACGGTGAACACGTGTCTTCGCGAATGTCACAAATTTCAAAATCTTGCGTCGGAGTTTTGTGGTAGGGCAAATTTCAGCGGAGTTGCTGCGTAAAGCCGGCGTAGTTCAACAAGAAATGCATTAATTTCAATGATGAACAATGGAGTAACTGATGATAATATCCTTGCGGCGTTGTTAGCAAAATTTCTGCGGAGTTACGCATACGTCTGATACAAGTACTTCTTCCACCCTGGAATGGAAGTCATTTCTCCGCATCCTGAACTAATTATAACCCTAGAGTATCAGTAAATGAGCTAATATTACAAAAAAAATTATTTTCTTGATAATACAATATAATGAGTAAAAAAATCCATTTCTTCAATGCTAGGCATCTTACAAGGCATGCTAGATAAGATAGTTATCTTGATAGGAAAATATGATGAAAAGAGATCATTCCTTGGTGTTAAACATAAGTTAACATTTAAGCCTAGATTTGTCAATGTGTTATAAACATCGGGTCATTATAAAATTGGTCACACATTTTGAAACTAGCTTAGGTGTTATTATTTTGGGTCATTTACTTTCAGATGTCTTTAAATGTCTGAAGAATTGCATTAAACTACTTTTTATTTAGGAAAAAAAAATTATCAACAAAATGGGTGTAGGGAATCACCCCTGATAGTTTTTTCACCTAGGGCGATTTCCCGCATTAGTAAATTTTTAAATATCTACAAAAGTTTATATTTCTTTCAAAAATCATTTTAGCCCAACCAATTACAATATAGCCCAACTATTACCAACGAATTTGGCCCTAATCCAATGGAAACTCTAGCCACAGCACCAAAGTTTGCAGAATGTTGATTTTTCCAAACCAAAATTATCAGAGACTTGAAGAAACACACCTTCACTTTGGCTATTTTTCATAAATTCTGAGCGCGCATCAAATTTCTACAAATAACTGATACTTACTAATAAAGACCTTTTTCAAGTCCTGTAGTCATATAGTGACATTTCCTATGTTTTGGTACCCAGAAGGGGGATGCCGGGAGTCACCCCGTGTTGCCTACCATGAGGAATCACCCCAGTCGAAGCTACCTTTCAATGAAAAAAAGCCAAAAAAAAAAATACGAGGCATTTAGGAAAATGCACAAATTTTTTTACCTGGGGACTGGGGTGACACCCCCATAGTTGTATAGGTATTTGTATAAATTTGAAACAAAAAATATTTCATTCAAACAACCTTCTTACAAGGTTGTTTGAATACAGAAAGACCAGAAAAATGTCACTTCACTTTGGGGATTTTTCAAGAACTTTATGCGCGTATCAAGTTTAGTTAAACAGTCCATACATGCAAACAAAGATTTGCTCTTTGAACAGCGGTAGTCATAATTTGACATTTCTAATTTTTTGGTGCCCAGAAGGGGGTGTTGACTGCAGTAAGTCACCCTGGTTCATTGTACACCACTGGATTGCTTAACAATTTGCTTTCAATTAAGTTGGTCATTCACAGTTCTTTAGACATAATATATCTTGGGTTTAGCAATTCCTGAGTGTGACCTCTGAACTTTTGATTTGTTTTATATTGTAGTCAAGAAGCTGTAGCATGACCCTACACAACATGTTGACTGATGCTACAGGAATAATTCAAGGCATGGCAGACTATTCTACTGATTCCGGAATCTCTCTTCCGAGTCGGGTAGCTGTCACCACGAGCCCACCGGCCCCACCCCCGCCCACCTTCCTATTCGAACGATTCCTTACTTCATTACACTTCCATGAGCCGCCCGCTCACCCCTTTGCGAATAATTTAATTTTTCAACATCATTACTAACGGTTCTTTACAGTTCAGGTTTTCAAAATTATGATTGCGGAGAAATTCTCGACTAGGCGACAACGATTGAAGACAATCACACAGCATAAAATCACAACTTCTCCGCATACGTCAGTCACATTCGAAGACTGCCCATAGACGAACCCAATCATAATTGATGAAGTGCGATCGGATCCTATGTTTTACACAATATGCAACACGCATTCGGCTGACCACTGAAGCGTTTTTCCTTATTTTTTTCAGGTTCACATGCATCACCCGCACTTTAAACTCGTATCACTTTATGCTGTACTCATTATGGGTTCGAAAAGCACAACGGCAACGTTCACCAGCGTCACATAAAATGAGTACATTTGCGTGATTTCAAAAATAATAAATTTAGCAACGTTTTTGCGTGGGTGAGCTTGAAACACCGAAATGTGACGTTATGAATAAACATGTTTGACTGTTCCGTTCAACCGCAGGCAAGAAATCACTTGATGAGGGTAATTGTACAGCCGTTTCGGTACTGAATCCGCATAAATTTGTGGGAAGCATAGAAATTTACTCGATGTATAATGAAAACACAAGTCGAAACACCTTTGTGGAGATATCTCACGGAACTTAAAATCTGTATTCGAGATAGAGTAAAGTTATTAACGATAAAAAGTTAACTGATCGAGTGCGAGGCACTGTACTCCTTCACCTATGGGAGTAAAAAAAACTCGAAAATTTAGGTCATGATTAGATTTTTTAGCTATATCTTACCACACAAACTGCAAATGATTTCACGAAAACTTTCTCGCTCTGATCAGTCTTGCAACAGAGTGTCTCTTATAATAACAGTGTGTAGTCTAACAATCACTTCATATTAATTTTCAATTGCTTCTGCCAGTTACCCAACGTGTTCAAATTTTGTCAGTTTGATGATACGATCGCTGTCTCAAAAACACATAGAACGCTTTGTCTGTTCGAGTAATGATATTCATTATTTGCTGCTGATCATCTCATATATAAATAAAATACCTCACCATCCTATCGCTAGCTATCTCTCATCTCTCCATTCGGTGTTTAAAAACAGTCTATCTCTCATAGTGAGAGTAGGTAGCTCAACTATCAATTAATACTTATCACAATTGTTTTTGTCAAATTTTCAGGTGTTAACTTTCTGTTTTTTTTTAAGAAAGACATACAGCTTATCTGCAGCGACCATTCGTCTATTTATTGGCCTTACTACCTCAGATCACAGTAGTGTCATCCGCGGAAATATGTCAAAAACTTTAAACTAGCAAAGTCAATAAAAACCTAATTGATTAATTTTTTTTAGTTAGAGGCTACGAGGACAACATATATTCTATCAAATACCAGTTGAATCAGTAAATAGTCATGTTAAAGTAATTGTCGCTGACCATACTTACTTTGTTTATTTTTCTTGAAATCAATGGTCAAATGGAACGTTTTTTTTCCGTCTCGACATATTGAAAAGTAGAGAATAGAGAATGTCCTTTAACAATGTCTATCGGATGGTAGGATGTAGAGGTAAACTTATTCCCCAACCTTAGTTATAAGTTAGTATTACGTTTATCTAAATAGCAATACGTAATCTAAATAGAATACGACGATTTGGTACGTAAATCATCTGTGTATTCTGATATTTATGTAATTTTGTCGACACGTCATCATACCCAAATAAATTTTAACTCCTTAAACCCTTGAAATAAGCTCCTTCAAGCAATTCATTAGGCAAACATCAACAAAGTTTGACCATATTGCGTAAAAAAATGGGGCACTCACAGACCACGGGTAGTCGCCGATCGTATGAATGGAAAATACAAATATATAATCACGAATGTGAACGGATGTAAGGAATTGCAATGTACCATAATGTCATTGTATGAGTTGTCTGCTGGTAAAGAAACATGCCGAGGGCTTCCGAGTTTTACCAGATATTATAATATGTAACTGCTACATTATTGCAACTGATGTTGCGACGCTTGCAAAGGTAACTTGGCCAGTTAAAATGTCCGCTTGCAAGCTTGCAGCGAGACGCTCTACAAAGCTCACTAAATGTAAATAACTTTTACGCCCTTACAAATTTCAAACAAATTTTCATAACTCTCAGGCACCACCACGCAGTACCAAATGCTAATCTGAACCAATATTTTCTTCGTCCTGGAACAGTGATGGGACATAGCAAGTTCTCCAAGTCGTGTTATCCTGTAGAAACAATCTAGTGAACCACAATTGAATAGGCAGCTGCAGAATACCTCCATACCAAAAGCCAACCTAATAATTGGCATTCTTTTTGGATGTAGCATAAAGTTACAAATTCATGAGTGAATCTTCGAGTTCCTAGTAGGTATTCAAAATTCTGTAACTAGTTGTAATAGCTAAGTTCCTTGTAAGAAAAGAAGCAGACAAGCAGAATGCTGCCACCTCGATTGTCCACCCTGAGTGAGGTAGCAACAATGAGTTGTCTTCATTTTTATTTGTTTTTCATTATGTTACAGATTGTTTTTACCGTTAATGACAATACTTACCACATTTAAGCAAGATGATTGTTAAAAAATCCTTGTATTGCAGGGTTGTGCACTAACAACCAGCCGTTATAGTGAAATATTTCTCACAATCCACACATGGTTGTAGTTATTAAGTTACTAGTTAGGATGAGCTCTGTGCATGAGTGATGAGATCATGTCAATGTTTACCATCAAGATCACTCGAAATTTTTGTACTGTCGTTTCAGGAGACCAGTGGAATGTCTGATACCTTGACGTCACTGCCTGATTCCTGTTCTAGTAAATTTCCAACTAGTCATGACCTTGGTAGTGCACTGAAGGCATGGGTCGAGCAATCACCGAGCAATGAGCTAGCAGTTCCCGTAGTCAGATAGTATTATAAAGTTCTTTGGCCTCTGGCCTGTGTGAGCTCTATGCTATTGACCAGAAGGGGTATTGATGAGAATTAAATGATTAGAATTCTAATATATAAAAAAAATTGAACAAAAAATGACTGTACCGTTTTATTACAGACATGATAGTAAGATAGAAAACAGGGGTGAAACGGTATGACAATTACTGAGCATTATATAATGTCTGGAAGTACATACTTCAGAGGGCAAAGAACATTCTCGCCGAATTTAATCCTACACATGAAATTGAAAAATGGATGTCAAATGATAAAATAGTCTCCTGTCCTAATGGTTGAGTGTTCGAATCCCTCTGGCTCAGAACACGAAAGGCGACAAGGACTTTGTCGCCGTGGCGAGCTTGACGGAAAAGAAGAGAAAAATGAACACTTTACTTACAGTTGTTGTAGAACTTGTAGAATGCCCTAAAAACTAACCTCAGCTAACCGAACGATCAACGACACTGATCGGGCAAAAAAACTAAATTCAGTTATTAAACGACTAACGGCACTGGTCGTGTAAAAAACTAAGTGTGCAGGGTGCACTCGAACGTGGGAGATTTACCTTGAGTACAACTTGTTGCTGCCTCAGATGGAGGCTGAATGAGACTTGACCGAAGGCCTGGTCTGCGCTTCTAACCATGTCGACACGTGATTGGCTACAACCAGACGGGGCAGACTGCTAATGTGGCTGTGCTAAATATTCGCCATTTCTATTGCAAAACTTGTCTCCCTACATTTTAAACTGTCTAGATGCTGCTATTTTTAACTAAGACTAATAACGGGCAAAAACTTTTATCATAATTTGTATGTAATTCTTAATTTAAAAAATCTCCTTTAATCCTGAGCTTAGCATTTCAAGATCCCTGTGCCGCTTCCCAGATGCTGATTGGCTCGTTTCCATTTCTTGTTGCCGCTCCTGACGCTGATTGGCTGGCGCGAAAAATCCTTGTTGCTGAATGGTTCCTTGCAGTATACACCGGGAACTTTGAGGTGGAGTCAAGCACTGCTTGATGGTAAGTTGACGTGCGGAGGGATTCCCGCCAGAAGGAACTGCATCTACGGCGCATTTCTAATGGGAATTAATACAATGGTCTAAAATTTAATACATTAATCATAAAAGAAAATACATTATTTTCAGGAAGGAAATTATACGATAGTTGGTGTGAGGGAGAGCAATGCGGAACTCGACTTCGCGAGCTCTTACAGTATTACTACTTCACTATTTTATTACCTTAGTCACCTACCTCAAACCATGTTGTGGAATGTGTTTACATAACCAGTGGCCTGAATTAGCCCCGAAGATATGTGAAAGCCGACAAATTTGATGGTTATTTATAAATGTGTGTGTTTTAGTTACATTTTTTTCCGTGCCTATATTGTGACTGGATAATGTCAACAGATAATATTTTTCATCTCTTACAATAAATTCATTTACTTCTGCAGCTTTAAAGGTTTTATATCCACCTCCATCAAACAGAATCTTGCGTACATGCAGGATTTGAATGTAATTGTAAGCTGCAAACAAGACCTATGTTCTGTTTTCTTTTATATTATTATGCGCCTTTTTTCCTTGATGTTTCCATGTTCAATGTATTTCAGTGTATAAGCGCCACGATTTTTTATTATTTCAGTAATGACTATTGCTTCGTTTTTTAAGTCCTGGCATTTTATTTATAGCTGATTGGTGAAC
>SDVV010033408.1:0-11304 GCA_016164225.1 Gammarus roeselii
AAATTGTTTCGGATTAGTTTTGGCGTTGGTCGCAATTTCATTTTCGTAATCTTTTTTCTTACGTTTTTGGACCGTCTTAAAAATCCGTCTGCTGATTTTGTACTCATTTTTTGCAGCATCGTCGTGTGGGTTTTTCTGTTTATTCGAGTGCTTTGCTTTCTTTTGCGATTGAAGACGCTGCAACTGGTGGCGGATTCTGAGAAGAGGGCAGCGTAGGCTAGTGTCGGAGTTTGCTAGAGTTTGTGTGAGGTGGAAGGTTTGAGTGAACGTATGCTTTACTGATACAAACTCGAGTGAAAATATTCTTCACTGATACGAGTGAACGTATGTTTTATTGATACAAACTCTTTGAGCACTGCTTGGCAGTGCGTAATTAAAAGCCATAAAGTTACTCGAGAAATGTAATTGCGAGTAGAAATAGTGTTAAATGCAGGGGTTTTAAAGGAAGTTCAGTGTTTCAAGTATCTGGGCTTCCATGTGGAGAAGACTGAACTAGTGGAAACTTAGGTGAAGTCACTTATGAAGGAAGGGTGTAAAGTGTTGGGTGCACTGAAGAGTGTAATGAGTTGTAGGACGTTAGGGATTGAAGCGAAGAGAGGATTGTATGATGGTGTAGTTGTCCCAACTGAGCTCGACAGAGCTGCGACTTGAGGCATGAGAGCAGAAAAGATAAGATGGTTGAATATTTTCGAGAATAAATATTCGAATAGCATGGCTGAAGTGACGATGAGAAAAGGGCTCAATAACGACGTGATTCGAATCAGAACGGGGATGGTGAAGCTAGTGTGCAGAGTAGGTTGGCACGTTCTGAGATTGTTCAGGCACATGGTGAGGATAGATGAAGGAAGATTGGTAAAAAGGGTTATGAAGGCGGAGGTGAATGCGCGTAGGAGTAGAGGTAGACTGAAATTTGGGTGGATGGGTGGAGTGAAGGAGGTGTTAGGAAGTTGAAACTTGAATGTGGAGGTAGCGAGAGAGCTCGTATTAAATGGGCGTGAGTAGAGAATGGATGATTTTTGACGCTGCTCTTATGTGCTTTCCCGCCTTTGGCATTCGTTGAGAAACGGGATGTTCGTAAGTGGGGAAGGTCCAGTCACTATGACGCGGCAGGGGTAAACCAGTCACGCTGTCGGGCCTGCTGCTGACACTGACTTCGGGCCGCACTCATGACCCTGAGGTCTTCCGTAGGGGCCAAATTGTGCGAGTGGGAGTGTGTGAGAGGTGTGTGAGGCGCGCCTTACCGTCGGTCAGCCCCTTCCTGGGGACTTCCTGGGGGATTCGGCCTAGTGTCTATCTGTACGTGTAGTGTACCATTGGTAGAATATTTTGATTTACAGGCAACGAATTTATCGACATCGCACTCTATGCACATAATCCTTGCAAGTCTAGATCCTCGCCTTAGCCTTTGATGAGCGCCCAAGCAGCAGGAAGCTCTCATCGCCATCACAAAAAGCACGGCCTTCGTGGTCAGTGACATCTAATATTTTTTCCCCGTTTTGTTTGTGAATGTTTGGCAATTCCATACAAGAGAATCATCTTTCATGACAAAAATATTACAAGTCAATGGTGTTATCATATGTTAGTGAACCTTTTTTCCTAATGCATTTTTTCATGATAACTGTACAACGTATCGAATAATTTTAGTTGTTATCAGCTCACATACATTTATTTCGAATTTCCATGCACTTTCTTTATTATCATTTCACTGCCCTACACATTCTATGCACATATCCTCCTTTCCACGATGTAACACTCAGCTTTGTGCCCTGACAGCGAGACGTTATTTACATAACGTGATAAAATGCTTCAACAAATACACTTTTATATTAATAATGCTGTGTTCTGGCATTGAAGTTGTTGGAAGTGAGTCAGGAGTCGAATCTTCAACACACCGGCCTGCCATAACTTATGTAGCGTATTTACCTATGCCCGTGCGGTCGAGCAAGGTAATACTCTGATATCAAGTCAATCGATTTAATATTGAACGTCAATCACCTTTAACGATGGCATCGTACAGGAAATTATTGGATTAATGTAAGATTGGATGAGCTATTGAGTTGAAGTTGATAAAAGAACTTCCTAATTAAAATATTTTTTACTCAGTATTTAAAGTCGAGGAAAACGAAAATCTGTCCATCGTGTTTTGGCTAAAGAAAATCCATTAATTCCATAACGGTGCACCTGAGACTCTAATATTAACGCTAAATCAGTGAAAGCTCTCATTGTAATCGCAAAAAGGGGCTGACACGTGATGTCACGAAAATCCTTTTAGACAATTTTTTTGCCAGAATCAGTATTCTCAAGCGATGGAATTTGGTCACTGAAGTAGTTTTTTTTTGTTCGACTGCATTCAATGTCACGAAAATAACTCTACTAATTGAAATAAAACATCTGGAATATCCATCAGTTAAATTCCGCCTAAGGCAAACACAACATATTTTTCGATCGGGAATCATTACGGACAGCTGGACAAGGGAGTGGCTTCAATTAATCAGAAACGACGGAATTCTTCTTTCATTTCAAGCAATGACGCAGCAGTAAACTGATTTGAATATTTGTATACTGCCCAGTATTTTCACCAACAATTATGAATCATTTCATATTAACATTACCTACACACTCCCAGTGGCCCTCGCAGCCGTCGTTCCTTTTGGAGCAAGATTGCATTCATGCTCGCGTTCCCTTTATTGTCTAGCAGGTGGTTTGAAGTAGGGCAGAGAATGGAGCCAGGGCGTTGAACCGGAAGTGTTGCTCCGCTATAGAGTGCGAGCAGGTAAACATTGAAGGGAGAACTGGACACTCCAATTAAATGTGTTTATGTGCAGGAAATAATATATACATGAGAATTATACAATTGTTTTATAAAAATCTAAACACTGCTGAAGAGAACTCCGGTATGATTTTTTTATAACATCAATGTAAAACATCAACTGCCTATAACCCAGATAACAACTCGCGTTGTGTGTGGGCTTGACCAGAGCGAAACCCAGTATCTCCCCATCGTCTGAAAAATTAGGTGTGGATAAAAAGTACTTATGGATTAAATGTATTTTGTGGATGTCTTTGCTAAAATGTAACTTGTCCATGTCATTTACTACGTTTGTTAGAAATGCGATCATTTTTGATACCTACAAAAAAACTTTATTCGCGGTGTGGTGGCAACCAAATAAAATAAAAATTTAAAGAGAGACGTATCCGAGAGCGTATCATTGGTTACAATCATTTGTGTGAATAAAAGACCAGTAGGATTTACAACTCCCATTCGTCGTTGTGTTCTTTTACCGTTGATGTCCCATAATTTGATATGTATAGTTCGAAACATTTCATATATTAAAATGAGCTATACAATTTGACATAGGAATCAGATTGTTCTTTGCCCTCAACTACTCGTCGGACAATGTAGATGAACACATTCGTCGCGTACTTGCCTTCCATTGATGTCGTGAACGGAACAAATGAGTTAAACAGACAAAACGAGATGACAGAATTTTAATAACCTAATTCAACGATGCCTCTACGCACTTGTAATCTTCACATCGTGAGTTATAATTAATTGAGCCCCTAACATTTTATGAATTTGTTGTTAACCGCACAATGTGACTCAACGTGTAATCCATCAACTAGCAACCCGTTTAGAGGAGCCCGGTCTCATGTTTAAAACTTTATTTCTGACAAGATAGCAGCCATCAAAGTAAATCAATGATCTCGTCAGGCGATAGTCTCACCGTCAGAAGAAAGGTTTCGTTTTGTATGGATGCATAAAAAATTGTCCACCACATTTGATTGATCAGCAACGAACCGTGAACGCCTAATTTCGGAGTGACTTTGAGAGTTATTTCTTACCTATCTGAGAAATAGGAGATGCCTTGCCATTTTTTGAAAAAACTCCAACAAGATGGCTGAACGCCCTAAGATTCGTAGAAGCCTCAGATGTTTTGTGAGGCACGGAAATAAATATCCACAACAAATACTGGCAAATTCTGCACACACCAAAACATTAACATATTAGGGAGATTAGGCTTCCATTGAATATAATAAATATTTTTTCCTATTTAATGGTGAGTTGACCAAGCTTATTTTATTTCTTTGTTATAAAAATCCATAATTCAATGAATGATTTTCTTTAATCTTGACACAATGAAGAATAGAGTGTCCTCCGACAATATCTATTGTCAAATGCGATGTACATATAAATTCTTTGACTTCCTTTTTCTAAAAGTTATAATTGAACATATTTATTCAGAGTCTATTGTCTTCAGTACAGCTCGCGCTGACGAAACCTCGATACATATCATCTATGTAGTGTGATATTTCGTTTTTTTTCGGCAGGTTCCAATAAGTGAATAAGCTTTGCATCATTAAAATTCTGCGACCTCATATGTACCACTTCGAATGAATCGTCACTTTCCATACATACATTTATTTCGTATCTGTCTTTTTGTGCGATACGGAGATTTCTTTTTTATGTAGAAATATCACGTTATTAGGTCATAGGGTCAGCTTATATAGAAGAGATAATAAGTATATTTCCATGACATTCACATTATAAACATACGTATGTTAACGGGTAGTGAAAGAAGAAACTCACAAAACGGAAACATGTGTCCTGTTCTATCCTTTTATTTATTTTAACAACAGAAGCAGCGACATCCTTGCATACATTCGAAACTAGTCGAGTAAAACATGATCCTTGATACACTGATAACGGATAAAACTGGATTGCACCTTTCATATAATGGATTATGAATGTTATAGGTCACAATTATTCTTACTATAACAAGTTGAGTATCATAAGTTTTACACCATGTGTACAGATCTCACTACGAATAGTAAAAGTTAGGTATTGGATTTTTTCCGAGGCGTCAATTTAAAATGATAAATTTCATTTCATTACAGAAAAAAAAAATCCCTAAAGTGACCATCACGTTTGTTCAATTGAACTTATGCAAAGGATATAAAATGTCTGTTGAATTTCTACGAGGCAAAATCTTGACCATCTTCAATACATTTCAATACTAATTTCTACAATGAAAAAACCCATTTAGGAAATTGACATTACTAATCACTACCACAGGCTTCTCTGATCAAATTATTACAAGCATGTTAGATTTCAAAGGCTAATGATAATGATGTTATGTGGCAGCATCCCCTTTACCATTGCAACTTTGTAGACATTTTCCAAATATTTGCATCATTGAAATTTCTTCGATAATATTTCATTTAGTCCCTAGATATATCGCTTGTTAAGGTCTTGTTTGCATGATCCTCTGTGACCACTTAGGTGTAAGTCATGGTTGCATTCATGGTCGGGAGTATCAACAATGCTGCATTCGAAGGCAACACATGAGCATTCACCTTTTCACAATTGTAGGGAATGAGGAGAGGAAGGAGTAAAGGCAGGTGAAATGAGAATTTGTAAAGAGCGAGAGGAATTTGGGTCGAATAAAGCCAAGTGGCCGGTTACTGTGGGATAGACTCCGGTAACAATGTGAAAAGCAACTGGTTACCCGAGCGTGAATCCAGTACGTACCTGTGAATTCGACCCTGGGTTCATGTGACGTGTTGACAGAGGCTGATACCTTTTGGCTATGAATCATGCTTGTCGAGGTTACTATAAAGCCACTGGTGCCAGCAAGTATAAATTTGAAGCTGCTAATACTCTATTCGTCTTGAGATAAATCCGGTGTGAGGCTCGTATTATGTTGGCCACCGCTAGGAACACGACGAAAAAACCTTACCTAACCAAAATACACAGCGAATAATAATCTTTGTGGACTCAGACATATTCCGAAACTGAAAAAAAAGTTTCACTAAAGAAACAAACGTCACTTTATGCTTCCAGATGACTGGGCTAAAAGTTATTGCGTCATTGGAAAGATGGATAGGTGGTATGTAGGCCCTTTGAAAGTGAACGATGTTTTATAATGAATTCGAAGGCCTACAGTGCGTTTCGGGTGAATAACTTCCGTACTTGTTTCATGAGAGCACGAGTCAGTGGCATGTTTCTCTGCAGTAGAATGCTCCTGATCCTGTATATATATATTTTACATATTGGTTAAAGTCTAAGAAATTCTAGAAGACTCGATCATCGATTGGCATTCCAACAGTTGCGACTCAAGGCAGAAATTGAATGTTCGTAGCATACTAAACTGAGATATATGCCACAGGCAGGCAATTAACTGTAAATATGTCCTTTGGAAACTCATCAAAGGCACAGCTGAAAAAATTACCTACTGATGGCATTACAACATTTATCTTCATTAGTTGAAAAAATACGACTCAGAGCTAGCCAGGTAAATGGTTCCTAATCCGACTGCTCAAATGGTATTTCATATTTAAAATTGTGTTTATTATAATTTACTTTCCTTTAACTTCCCACAAATACGTTTAAAAAGTCCAGGTAAACATGTTATTCAGTTGATACATTTAACCAATACAAGTGTTAGTTCAATGTTTTGGCACTTATGGTGCCAATTAATAGGCAGTTAATGATATTGGAACGGTAAATAGAACATTCGAACAGAATTTGACAAAGTTTGCAATCACATAGCAATCGTTTTCTAGATATTTACGTTATATTTTCTGCCAAATTTGAAAATAATCCATCAAAGAACGTATAACAATAATTAGTTTTTGCCTCATTTCCATACAATCATAGAATGAAAATAATTTATCCATCTGTTCCTTCCGAGCCGGAGGGTGACGGCAACAATAGCCACCAATATCAAGTTTTCTGATCAGCTGCCAGCTATTTCTTCAGTGTTGAGTCATGGGCGATTCATGAATTATTTCTAAACTGTTTCGTTCCTTGAGAGGAGCCAATAGCATCCGGCGGCTGATCACTGACTTGAGCCACAGCCTAGAGAGGAGCCAATAATATCCTGCTGCTGATCACAGCCTAGAGTCGCAGCCTTAAGAGGAACTAATAGCATCCAGTGTTGATCACTTCTTACAACCGCAGCGTCACCTGAGGGAAATGTGGTTTGCGGAGTGCTGAGGCTATACAAAGTGATTGATGGAGATCATGATAGGACAAGGAAAGTTTTCTTTAAAAGATAGTGGAATGCACTGAATAAGACACTGAAACTTTTCGCTAAAAGAGAGTGGAATCCACTGGAAAAAGTAATCGTTCAACCGACGTACCTTTGTTACCCACAGCCAGGAATTGGGGTAAAACGTTTGGATGTCATCTATGGCAATCGCTTTTGTATTCATCGTGGAGGATTGTTATCAGAATAAAGGAACAAACATATAACAGCGAAATTATTTCAGTCAATATGCTATCTCGCTCGCAAACATATTAGCGCAGTTACGTGGAACATTGCAATACCAAGCATAGTTCGACTGGAGTCTAACAAATGATCTACGGTACTTGACACCCATGTTTTAGTATCTGCCAAGTTCCAATCATCAGCTAATGACTGAGTGAATTGAATAACACTGGACCGAGGGTGTGACGTTTGAAGCTGTGGTATTATGCGGCCTCGGTTTACAATGATAAGCCACATCACTGAGTAACCCTTAGTTGCTTTTATCAACAGTTAAATTGTTTCAAGCGTACAATAAGTGCAAAAAAGCAGAGTCGTCCATATTTTGAGAAACAAGAAGATGTATAAGATTTGATATTTTTTTCTATTGCAGCCAGCTTGGTGCAAGAATTTAATACCACTTATTCATTATAATAGTCTAATATTATTTAGAAATGGACGTAGGACATCAATCGTTTACATTAATAACTACACACATGGTTCACGGGCCAAAATCATTCATTATAAGCTAGACGACGTATCTAGAAGATGCATTTTTATAAAATTAGCTGATGAACCTTTATAAAGGTACTGAACCATACGCAGCAATAACATCTTATGATATAAGGAAATTATCAAACTCATTCAATTAGAAAAGGAAGAAAAACTCTTCAACAACAATGTCCACGAACTTGTGTTTTTGATTCTAGCCAGCGTAACTGATTTTGGAATATGCAAAATATTTCTGTAGATATTACCTTTGTTACCTTCCAAAATGCTAAGAAATAAAATGCATATGAAAGTTCCTCATCAAACAAACCAAGGTCATGGCGCTCTTCTTGACACCCATTTTACTCAAGTTTACCATGCCTGCGTAAAGATTACTTTCGGCGCTTCGCAATCAGTTGATGATTGAGCTGCAGCGAGCAGCTCAACATATCTCCTAATGATTGTAGACCGGGGCACATAATACTAAATAATCGACTATCCCTCTCACTGTCATATGATAGTGAACTCACTCTGTTTTCAGCTGATGACGGTGAGAGCCGTGACACCTTTGTGCGGTGATAGGTAATTTTGGCACCACCAACACCCCGCCTCGCCTCTCAGCTGACTTGACACACCCATCACAGCTGACCGGGACACTCGCCGAAATATTGTTAATAGTGCCGATAAAGAAGCACCATAAAGTCCCCTCCAACAACATGGCTATTATCAATGCAGCCTTCTACCAGTGAGAGCCTCCCGCCCGTGAGAGCCTTCCGCCAGTGTAACCTTCTAACAGCAAGACCCCCTCCTACCAACCTCAACCGCCTCTCATCCTCCACTACGCTGCCGTTCATTCCTTCACAGCATACTACGGCCCCTTCAATAACATGGGCTTTAAATTGCTCAATCAGACTCCTTCAAGGCAGTGCTAATAATAGTATGAAAAAATCAATACTTGAAATATATTGTCACCATTATTGTCATGTTGTTGGAAGTCGTTAGTACTTTTTAGATGTTACATCTGAAGCTATATGCGAGACAGTGGAATATTTACTTGTTTTCTGCCAGCATTCGCTAAGTGCTGAGGCAATATACATCATAAACAGTATTGAGCAATAACAGTGTTAGTAGCAAAATTCTAATTGCCAACTATTTTATCGGCTGCAGAAAACTGCCTTAGTGAAATTTATTCTTAGATTTTCTTTCTCGTGCATTAGTTTGCGTTTACTAGCTTATTAGCTTATATTCATGTCCCATTAGATTACCTGTTGTGTTCATTATCCTTTATTCTCGTGCCCCCGATTATTGCCTCGCGCATTTTTTTAGGACCATATCAAGGTTATTTTTCTATTTTTTTCTGTTTGCTTCAATCCCCTAGCCGCTAGCGTCAATTAATTCACGTTCGAGTGGAATCATTATTAGTTTTGTTGCCTTCATTAGTATATGACCAAGATTATTTGAGTCACATTTTGATAGGTTCTATTTTAATTTACTTATTATGCCATTACCTAACAATAGTCAAATCCAAGGGAGCCCATCTCTTTTCCTGTTACTGCAAGATCATTTTGGACATATCTACATCTCAGCTGCCGTTTTGGGACATTTTGATGGCCCCCTGCTAAATTTTTTCCATTGATGGTATTTTATTTAATTTTTTCCATCGGTGATATTCTACTTCATCTTTAGCAGTTCATTATATTACAAGTCATTCAGTTACTTGGGGTTCTCGGTGCTCTACTGCGCTGTAGCAAGTATTTTTTCACCACACGCTACCTCTCTAACCGTTAAATTATCCAGCGAGTTTGATGATCTATCCTTTGAACTCATAAGCTGGTGTCCACGAGCTCTCAAGACTTCGCCAAGGTGTTTTCTGCTCTTATTCGCCCATTCGCTTTTATCCGTGTTTTCTGTAATACATTTTTTTGGGGGTTCATTAGCTCTCGATTTTAGTGTGCTTCAATTTTTCTATTGGCTTTATTTCATGTCTCTTAAGATTATTATTAAATGCTTATTAGCTTTTTAGTTTTTCACGTGTGCTCTCATTGTTCAGGTCATATTTAAATTAGTTTTTCCAGCTATTACTCAAGTACAATCCGCTATTAACCACGTACAATCAGCTATTGCCCACGTACATTCGGATATTACCCACGTACAAACAGCTATTACTCACTTACAATCGCCTATTACCCGAGTACAATCGCCTATTACCCAAGTAAAATCAGCTATTACCCACGTACAATCAGCCATTACCCACATACAATCAGCTATTACCCACGTACACTCAGCTATTATCCGCGTGCAATCAGCTATTACTCCCGTACAATCAGCTATTACCCACGTAAAATCAGCTATTACCCACGTACAATCAGCTATTATCCGCGTGCAATCAGCTATTACTCACGTGCAATCAGCTATAACTCACGTACAATCAGCTATTTCCCACGTACAATAAGCTATTACCCACGTACAATCAGCTATTACCCACGTACAAACAGCTATTACTCGCTTACAATCGCCTGTTACCCGAGTACAATCGCCTATTACCCAAGTACAATCAACCGTTACTCACGTACAATCAGCTATGACCCGCGTACAATAAGCTATTGCCCACATACGTTGTATTGTACCACTTTACATCTTGTAGCTTAGAATTGTGCTACGATTTCATAACACTCCACGTACTGAATTGTGATTATTTTTTAGTCATCTTCTGATACTCCGCCGGTCATGTCTGGTACAAGGTTGGTGCCCAGGACCATGATATCATTCCCTTAGTGAGAAGCAGATAGGAGCAACCATAAGTTAGTTTAGCTTTCCATCCGACGATACGCGCATCCGACTCTCATTTGTATTATTCCCGTTTTAATTCCGTTTTCGAATCGGCGTCATAATCGTCACATCCCGCATCTAACTATGGTACTGAATTCATATTTGCTGTCTACAAGAAATCACAAAAAATAGAACTCGGGCTAACGGTCCATTTTCCGAACGGTAAATTGTGAAACAGTTCAAGATGGTTCAGGCTAAGCTAGAATGTGGCATCGGCCACACCTCGTACGCCCCCGAACTAATGGATTGTCAAAGTTCTTCTTTCACTGCTAGGTCTTTGCGCAGCAGTCCCTCAAATGCGGAATGCAAGACATTGCGCTATAAACTTTGTACAGCGGCAGAGGAAACCAAACAACTGAAAGCACAAATCAGTCACGCCTTCGATGGTTTATCCAAAACAGAGACAGTCTCATCCAACGGCTTATTCATAACAGAGTCAGTCAACACGGAGACCCGATTGATGACGGTTGAATTAAAATTGTAAAACGTGCTGAAACAATTTCACGAATTTAAAGATCTGATAAGCAGCGAATTAGCAGCTGTCAAAGAAACTGTCGAGGCCACCCAAAATCAAGTGAAAGAACTCCAAGTGCACCTAGACTCCGAATTCGCTAAGAATATTTCAACTAGACGCTGAGACAAATGATCGTATTTAACCGACAGTAAACTCAGTCAAAGACAGCGAAGCACTGTACTCAACTGTAGTTAGTAGGAGGCAGCCACGCTGTGACAATGCAAC
>SDVV010033409.1:0-11304 GCA_016164225.1 Gammarus roeselii
CATGCGAGCAGATATAGGAGGAATCTAGGCAGGAGATATAGAGGCAGACATTTCAGAAGATATAGGAGGCACCTAAGCAGGAGATATAGAGGCAGCCATGCCAGAAGATGTAGGACACCCAGACCAGATGATATAGGAGGCACGTAGGCAGGAGATAAAGAGGCAGCCATGCCAGAAGATATAGGACACCCAGGCCAGAAGATATAGGAGGCACCCTGGCCAGGAGATATAGAGGCAGCCATGCCAGAAGATATAAGACACCCAGGCCATATGCTAAGGGAGGCACAATGGCTAGGAGATATGAAGGTTCTCATGCCAGGAGATCTTCCTCGTTGATCATCACCAAAGTTATCCAGTTACTTACTATTCGCAGACTTCTCTTTCACTCTTCAGTACCCAACCATTCCCCCTGCGTAATTATCTCTGTCTAGCTACTCAGTACGACACGTGCTGGGAACCTCAGGCCGCCTCACGACGAGGGGAATAAATGTTTTTTTTTATCTTTGTTTAGCTATACTGTTCTTTATTTAACATTTGTTGTACAGAACAGCTTCGGTGCTAGTGAACAACAACTAGCAAATACCCCATGTTTGGGAACGGCAAGCAGCAGCACTTCTATATCAGTTTTTATTTTACCAGACGAGGGAGGCCATTCAGTATTCATGAACAGATCCTTCTGCGGTGGTATCTGTGGCAGACATCCAGTTGCTATGGTGTCATGACCGCAGCTCTAATGGGATAACTCGTGAAGGGCCAGTCTGTCGTGCATTAATGTAGCCCTTCACAAGTTATTCCATTAGAGCTTTCCACTACTCAGAATTACAGTCTAAGAGATTTTTCAGCTTTTACCGATAAAACTGGAACTATTGTGGCCAAAGACTAACTTTTTCCGCAAACACACGCAAATACTTGTGATTAGGCGCCCTTAAACCGCAAGCACAGTTCTACAAGTTTGTGGTGCCTCCTCCAAGTACTAATCCTATTGGAGGAAAGGATGCACCTACACTATACCCATAGAGCCAAAATGTATAGGAAGTCTATTTCTAATGGATCGTAAACGATTCATTTCAGTAGTAGACACATCAGGCACCGACGCTGATGAACTGCGGTTCCTATTTATGTATTGTAGCATAATAGTTAACTATTCACCTATTTTTGGTTTGTTTAAGGTTTTAGGGTTTCAAAGTTTGGAGTTTCACTAAGTACATGTACAATCCCATTACAAACTTGCCGGAAAAATTATCTATGAAACTCATTGCCTAGATTTGTGAAGATTTAATACCGTAACAAAATTTCAAAATTAGTTAAACTCCGGGTGGTGTGAAAGTATTTGCTTTCCGTTATAGACTTACAATAAATCAATGGTCTTCCGCTACTGTAGAATAGCGGAGGAAAAATCACTTATGTTTGGTCAACATAAAATTTACAAACACTCTTCTCTATCAATTGTATCTACTTTGTATGAATTTTTTACTAGGGCGCTATATCAGAAACAAGGCTGCTTGGTAATTTCTGAGGACTAAACTTTCATTCTGTTCAAAATGACAGCGAAAAAAAGACCGTTAATGCGCTTTGTTCGTCTTAAATCATTCTAAATTTTTCTTTGGCTCCTGTTCACAGATTCCAGAAGTGTTTGTTAACTAAAGGGACCTAGCTACGGATCCAAAGTTGATCACTGCATTAATCATTCACTATGTGGCAACAATCAATTCAAAACAAGGAAATGTGTTTTCAGTGATCAGGCACAAAAACCTCAAGATTTTCATCCCGGATAGAAATCTGTGTTCATTACATAATATAAGACGTCCGCAGTGGAAAAAAACGTGCGGACGGATAACAAATGCAAACGTTACAATCTTTACGAGACGGGACGTTACAATTTCCGCATTGAAGAACGTATTTGTATAGAGACCTTCAGCACGGCAGCTCATGAGAGCTGAACAGAATTATGCCACTGCAGCAAGAGGAAGTAGGTTGAGCAGCACAACACGCGGCGAGGGGGGCTGGAGCAACGGGGGAATTTGCAAAGAAGGCGGGTTGAGCATCATATGGTAGCGGGAGAATGTGAGAATAGCAGCCATTAGTAATCTAGATAGTGAGAAAACAACAAGTGCTTGTACACACAAAGTACAAAAGCTGCTTTATAATCAAAAGAACAGGATAACACATAATAATGAGTGAATACAGCAATACACAACATCTTTGAGAGTGAATGTGAAAAAGTGTCAGTTCCACGGTGTATTAAACTATAATATTTCGATATTATATTAACGGGCGCATCTTTACTGAAGTCCTGTCGTGGTCCCTAGTGGGCTCCCCCACAGGGCTTGCCACAGTATGACCGTGGGAGGGGCTCAACGTCAGTATTGCTATGACGACAACAAGAGTATTTAACTACTACCTCTGGCGCTAGCATCTCCTCTATGACGTAAGCAAAAAGGGTTTGCCCCTCTAACTGCGGCAACCGCTCTCGCACGCAGCACTGTGAGGGTGAGCATTGCAATGTATGTAGGTGCAGCAATTGCTGGTGTAGCAACAAGACTGTTATGAGGAGTGTTTGTGGTCACCAGCAATTGCTAGTGTAGCAACAAGACGGTTATGAAGAGTATTTGTGGTCACCAGCAATTGCGGGTGTAGCAACAAGACGGTTATGAAGAGTGTTTGTGGTCACCAGCAATTGCGGGTGTAGCAACAAGACGGTTATGAAGAGTGTTTGTGGTCACCAGCAATTGCGGGTGTAGCAACAAGACGGTTATGAAGAGTGTTTGTGGTCACCAGCAATTGCGGGTGTAGCAACAAGACGGTTATGAAGAGTGTTTGTGGTCACCAGCAATTGCTGGTTTAGCAACAAGACGGTTGTGAAGAGTGTTTGTGGTCACCAGCAATTGCGGGTGTAGCAACAAGACGGTTATGAAGTGTTTGTGGTCACCAGCAATTGCGGGTGTAGCAACAAGGCGGTTATGAAGTGTTTGTGGTCACCAGCAATTGCGGGTGTAGCAACAAGACTGTTATGAAGAATGTTGGTGGTCACCAAATTGTACAACAAATCAAGTGAATCGAATATCAATGGAGGTAGGGAAATGCAACATGTTTTTGTTCACAGACTGCATGTGGGGCTGTTGATTTATTTAGAGTTTCAATAATTTAGGGCAGATAAATCTGAATCTTTGTTTTCCGAAGTGGTATGAGCGTGTTATCATTGTTTTCCGAAGTGGGATGAGCGTGTTATCATTTATTTTCCGATAAAGAAAAACTTACCATTCGGGAAAGAGATTCAATGTTTGGTTTTGAGGAATAACCACATTTTCTGGGTGATTATTCAATGTAATCACTTTGGCCTTAATTTGTAACGAGAATACAAGCAGCGAGGGATATTTGGTAAACAAGGCATAGACGAAATGTACTGCAATTGTAATCACATCATCTGAGTAAATACACTTCCTGAAGTAAAATAACAACACGTATTTTATATGGAAAATAGGAATTAAGTAAACCAACTCGTATCCGTATATTTATACTCATTTAATGATAGTTTACTGAAACTTCGGTAAGTGTACCAGAGATCGTTGGTTAATTCTAAAACAAAAATTTCACGGTAAAGTTCAAATTTTTAAACAGGTAATTCAATGCCCCTTTCGTGCAACAGTCAATAAGTCAGAGTGCACTCAACATGCCTTATACACTCTAGTATCATCTTCCTCACGCTCTGTAGCGTGCGGTCACTCTATAAGCCACGCCCCATGTTCCAGTGAACAGACGTGGTCAAAACAAGTACGTACTTTGTGCTTTATTTGTGGCAAAGCATTGCTGAGAGCTTGGGAAGTGATGTTGTTTGAGTTCGTCCCTGCATTCACAACAACCATGTAATTATGTTATTTGCGGTGCTTGTGATTAGGTGGTGGAGGAATAAACGAGGACAGTTCTTCAAGAAAACGTGATAGGCAAGTGGGATTTAATGATGCCTAAGAGTGAAAAAAATGAATTGTAAATCTTCATGACTCAGTCAACCTTTCCAGCACGGAAATCTTCGAGCATTGTATTGAAGTTCGGATGACATCCACTTCTCTTCACCAGACTTCCAAATAGAGCACTACGACCAAAAAAAGTGAGACATGTTCATCGTAGCAGAGAATATCCTTTTCAATTATGATCCAAATTTAAACCCAAACAATTTTATTCGTGCCTTCTTTGTCTTGTTAAAGAACCTCAAATTAAAAAATAAATAATCGGTGTATTTAAATTTCAAAGGTTTTTCGTGAGTGGGAGTTGCCTAACCCCAAATGCTTTTAAAACCACCCGCCACCAAAGGGAGCAGATGAAACTACAGTATGGTTTGGCCATAATATTCACTTGACCATACCAATTGTCCCTGAAGATAAAAATGGTTTCTCTCTCGTTGCCTGAATACTCTTTTGTCTCGTGCCAGGCACAAACGGCGGAAGACGGATGGTGTTGACAACTCCAGCAAACTGAAAAAGATTTCCGGGATGTAGGAACGCGTTCAACAGGCCCGGCTACTGTTGATGGTGGGGATGGAGAAGAGGAGCCGCATTGATGTGGAAAGAGCAACGAGAGACGCTGTCGTTCTTTTTGTCGGTGTGTTCGATCGTTGACGAATGGCAAGTGGCGGAACGGGCCAAAATCGCCCCCCATTCCCTTTATTGACCTGTTCTCTCACTTTATCTGGGAAGATATCCTCTGTAAAGCCACGAAGAAGTGCCGATATAAAATATTTCGTTTTATTTAGCCATGCATCCCTATTAACTTGGTGGTGAGCATGAGCTATAATTTTGCAAATGTTGAAATTGATTGATATTAATGTTTATATCACGAAGTGATGCACTTGTGATGGACATCCATAGCACATTTAGTCAAGTATCGATACTTGTTCCTGTGAAGGGTGTCAACAAAACAGGAACGTGTATCATGTCAGTCTTGGTTCTGCCCGCAATCAGATGGAAGTGCGCAGGTGGTCTGGACGCCCAACTCCCGAAGACCTGTAACATCATAACGTCAAGAGAATCATTCGTCACCAGCTGTACTCATATATTGGTGAGCGTATTTATTGCGTTTCTAAATTTTCCTTTCATTTTGGGGAGTCGCAAGCTTTGGTTCAGGGTTGAAGTATCATGACACGCTACGATTGTAGAACACATTTTCTTGAAAAGTTATCCACAATCTGCTAATGCCAAAGCACTCATCTTGGTTGTTATTTTCCATTTCAAAGTTGTATTCCAACAATTTCTAATTAAATTAGAGCCTTTCGCAAAAATGTATCATGAATATTTTTTCCCCTGGACTTAACTTTACGATATACTTTTAGATTACTAATGTAAATTGTTCAATTTTGGGAATTATTTATCAGGTCAGTCTGCCGGTATAAAGTTCATTGCCTTCATTTCAAAGATAAAGTTCATTGCCTTTATTTCAAAGTCAATGCGCCGACCAACTAACTCCCTGATTTCTTTCTCCTAGATTGCCAATTTATTCTAGATTGAGAAAGTTCACAGGACAGGAAATGTCTTGAGAGTCTAGGCTGATTATACACCCCAAACTATAAAGTATTTACCCTATATGGGACGATTTTTATAGGCTACATGGAATGGTCACTACAGAACGTTGGTACAAGCCATTTAAAAAGCGAGGTAATCTTTACGTGAAAGGAGAATGGAAATGCACTGAAAAATTGTACCGGATAGGAAACAATATGTAGTTTAAATTAGAGTTATTATTGTTGATTTGTCGATTACATGAGTTTGTTTCACTAAAATGAAATACACAGATTATTTCTAGCTAATACCTTCGTTGCACGTGACATTGAAAAGTTTTAAACTGGTTATTGAATTACGTTCAGGATGTTAATAATGATGTCTGAATGAAATCACGCTACGGGTTAGGCGCGTATCACAGACCGGATTCTCAAACCGGATCTTAGACCGACGTAGAGTTAATACTTCAAGCAGCAAATTGTTGAAATAAGGCAATTGACCAACAATGGCACATAATATAAAATGATACTCGGCAAAACATTGCCAAGAGCTTGGGAAGTAATATTTTTTGTACAGCACACGAACAATATGGGCGTCCAACGAACAACATGTGCTTCCAATATATCCATAGATATATTGGAGCGAGTATTTCCGGCTTACTTGTACCTCTAACAAACTTGAACTTCACAGATAGTGGTACGAGGACTTCAACTAGGGCTTGCACCCCTGGCGTACGTCCTATCCCTACAGACTTGGTAGAGCGAGATCTTCCCCAACAGCTTGTACCCCTGACAAAATACGCTTTCATAGAAGTGATACAGCGAGAAGACTGGCATATATTTATACATTAGAGACAGGAGCGCGCCATCTGTCTCAGCATATTTTTCCCCAGGAATGAGATTCAATTCCAAAGGGGGGCGGAGCGAGACCTTCCTTCACCTCATTCAGCCCGGCCTGCTTGGACCGTAACGCGGTTATCAGTAGAGAATGGCTGCTAAATTGAGTTAAGGAAGACTCCGAACTAGCCTTGTTTAGGGTGGCCCTGAACCAGAGCTGTGTACAAGTAGGAGGAACTAGGATGGAGGTCATCCTGGGATGATTTCGGACATTGATTGTTCATGTACGGATGGAAGTAATTGAAAGAAGTGACAAGTGTTGGGAATAATATTATGATTTTTGGTGAGCAGAATTGTGATGAAGAGCTGAAAAAGTTTTCTAGGTGTTAAATTGAATTCACTGAATTTGATTTGAGCCACATTTCCACCAGAGCCCCTACGCAAGTCATCGTACTGAATTCACTGGAAGATGTTCTCATTGATTCGCAGTAGACGTCTGCTGTTAATTCTGTCTATCTGATCTTTGTTTCATGCTATTGTCAGGAACAAGGGAGAACAAGGGAGATTCACATGGGAGATTCATGCTATTGTCAGGAACAAGGGAGAACAAGGGAGATTCATGCTATTGTCAGGAACAAGGGAGAACAAGGGAGATTCACATGGGAGATTCATGCTATTGTCAGGAACAAGGGAGAACAAGGGAGATTCACATGGGAGATTCATGCTATTGTCAGGAACAAGGGAGAACAAGGGAGATTCACATGGGAGATTCATGCTATTGTCAGGAACAAGGGAGAACAAGGGAGATTCACATGGGAGATTCATGCTATTGTCAGGAACAAGGGAGAACAAGGGAGATTCACATGGGAGATTCATGCTATTGTCAGGAACAAGGGAGAACAAGGGAGATTCACATGGGAGATTCATGCTATTGTCAGGAACAAGGGAGAACAAGGGAGATTCACATGGGAGATTCATGCTATTGTCAGGAACAAGGGAGAACAAGGGAGATTCACATGGGAGATTCATGCTATTGTCAGGAACAAGGGAGAACAAGGGAGATTCACATGGGAGATTCATGCTATTGTCAGGAACAAGGGAGAACAAGGGAGATTCACATGGGAGATTCATGCTATTGTCAGGAACTAGGGAGATTCATCTGCATGGGAAATCTGATAGGATTTTTGGCACAGTCCGTACTTGTAAACAACACTGCTTTTCTCCAATCAATTCTGAAAAAAAGAGTACCTTATTAAAATTTGTAGCTTCAACTGAAGAGTTTTCAGGGAAAACAGGCAGAAATTGCCCACGCAGAATAGCTTTGTTTTGTTCTAGGAAGAAAGTGCTCAGAAAAGCACATACAACCATCCATATTTTCTTCGTGGCATCTTCCCATTATCTAATTAATAAATTCAACATTTTTTTCAGAGTTACGTTCGTGGTTGAGTGACAAGAGAATGACCGATAAAGTAATTATAAAATCCCATTAAACAATGTTGTAATTTAAGATGAATTGTACCGACATCAAATGAATCGTTCACAAAAAATAGACGCATCACACGAATTTTGGAGTCGGCAGCGTTTGAAGCGCTTTGAAACGATTTTCAATTGAGCAAAAAAAAAAGCACACTTTTAGCGCCATCTCATCGTCTTTATGTGCTGTTCTTCCTACCAACTTCTCAAATGTTTCAAAAGTTTAAAACAAAAAGTTAATTGTATTCCGGGCTGCCTGTAACGAATGAAATTAAATTGCGTTGGAAAATGGAAGAATAATTTTTCTTGTCATAATTTCTTTCGTCGCTTCAAGTAAAAAACATGCAATGCAGTTTTTTTTTTTGCGTTTGCTGATGTTCAAATTTTCTAACATTCTCACTGACTAGTACTAGAATTATTAGACTATGGGATCCCCTTCTACCGAAGGCCTGACGTCAGCATTAGTGAGCTCCCTCGTAGGGCGAGACTTCTAAAGCGTTAGACGTGGCTAGTATTGTCATTATATATTGTTTTGCTCAGCTAGACTCCTGCGTGCCGTTCACTTTGGATTGACCTGTTCGAAGCATTGCTAATTTGATGTTCCTTTGGCTGATGTTTAGCCATCCGACATTAAATCTGAAACAGATGATTAGCACGAGCATTAATTTATGTAGTCATATTTCACTGTTATTTCGTATTAGCCCTCGACTGGAACCACTTCCTACCATTAACACCGTAAAATAGTTTATATTACGTAACCGTCACACTGAAGACTTTCGAGGCTTTACTAGCAATACTTTTCCTACCCGATGAAGTGTTCTTCCACTTCACCAAACTGTCTTTTCCGTCTTTCGAACCGAATTCGATATACTCCCGCAACACGTCTAAATTGCTTCTCTAAGCCCTCCGTCATATCCTCTTAGCTTAGTACGTTGCCTCCCTGCTCCATCATTCCCTGTAACGCCTGACGGAAACCCAGTCGTCCGTCAACTAACGATTTCCTTCCTAAACAAATGGAAGGGTCTCCCTTCCAGAAGAAGTCAGATGATGAGAGCCACGATTTATCAGCTTAGCACGAGTGTCGTGACCACGTTCAGAGGTCGATTTTGGAAACCAAAAACAAAAAACGAATTTGTTAATGAGCCGACGTGGAGTTCAGCGCACGATGCTGTTCTAATATCTAAGTCATTGAGCGTTGAAAGACATGCAGTATTGGTAGACCCTTAGCATATCGAGGACCTTCTCTCGTGTTAGTCCTGAAAAGCAGCACCAGAATTTGCAAAAGATAAACGAAGAATAATTTCTTTTCCATGTGCTGTTCTTCTATACATTTAAGCCATGAAACGTCAATAGCCACGCATGGATGACGAAGCATCCGTATATTGGATGTAAGTACGAAGATGATACAGACAGACGGACGGACAATCTGCCTGATGCAAGCACCGCCAATCACCTTCACAGACTGAGAGGCCAGGAGCCAGATAATCAGGATAGCACTAGGGAAATCCTATGCCCCCAAGCACTAGGAACGGTCGCTCCGCTGACGATGAAGTTACGCTCTCATAGTCGAGGAAAAATATATACATAAGCCCTAGTCATCTGTTCCCGGTCTGTCTTTTCCCTCCCGTCCTTTATTCATGTCACATCTCCGCCCTTGTCCCACGTAATGGAAGCTATAAATAAATAATTTTCTTAATTCGATATTTGAATTTTCTTATCGATTGTAGAGACACTGCAGACTAAATTTTTACTGAATTCGTTCAAGCTTATTATTGGCCGTCCAGAATATATATTTTTTTAAATAACATATATTTTCTGAATATATTTTCTCTGAATATATATTGTCTGAATAATAAGAACAATGGCCGATAGCTCCGTATTCGTGATGCAACAAATGATGCTAAGAACCTAGATTTTTGGATTCGAGTACCTAGAGTTTTGTTTATCTAATTAATAATACAGGCAGCGACGAATAAAATGACTGACTTAGAAACAAGGCTATTTTTCTAACACAAATTTAGGCCTACAACGAGTAAGTCTCATTTAACATTCTAACAGAGCAGCAGGCTTAGTGCATTTACTTCGTGACACGAACAAATGTTGTACAGCAAAGAATATTTTTTTTTGAAATCCTACAATGGTTTATTTAAAGAACAAACTATTTGACCAATTGGAGTGACTAAATTGCTTTTATTCTAACGTAAAAGAGATTCGTCTATAATTAAAGGTTAGGTTTGTTAACAATTCGACTTTACCTACTGTAATTACGTTTAGAAATGCAGTTCCTAAATAACCCGGCATGATCTTTATTAACCGCTGATAATGTGCTTAAAACAAATTTTTCCGCTCTCATGAGGGCCTACTGATTGTCCGCTCTCATGTGGGCCGGCTGATTGTCCGCTCTCATGTGAGCAGGCTGATTGTCCGCTCTCATGTGGGCCTGCTGATTGTCCGCTCTCATGTGGGCCTGCTGATTGTCCGCTCTCATGTGGGCCTGCTGATTGTCCGCTCTCATGTGGGCCTGCTGATTGTCCGCTTTCATGTGGGCCTGCTGATTGTCCGCTCTCATGTGGGCCTGCTGATTGTCCGCTCTCATGTGGGCCTGCCGATTGTCCGCTCTCGTGTGGGCCGGTTGATTGTCCGCTCTCATGTGGGCCTGATGATTGTCCGCTCTCATGTGGGCCTGCCGATTGTCCGCACTCATGTGGGCCAGCTGATTGTCCGCTCTCATGTGGGCCTGCTGATTAACACTGGTTTTGCTTGCAGCGGCTTCTTTTCCTAGAGTACCTGGGTTGTTTACTCAGCAATCAGTATGTTCTTTTAATAACTGTAGAGCTATCGGCGCGATGCCAACACCTTCCTACAAGCAGAATAAGCATAAGACCTATATGAGAAACAGAGCCTAACGCCCCAGTGATATATTCTATGAAGCCGTAGCAAAATAGCAAAATAATGCTACCATGAGACTGAAGTTATTCAATGAAACTTTAACTCAACTTCAAATACAATTTTTCCATTTGCTCTGTCCATTCAATCTGGACAGAGTATCGGAATCGGGGTAATTTTGATCGTTCCCAATTTGACATACAAATCCGGGTTGAGCACGCAATGTTTCTTAACTTTTACGAATTTGATTTGCGGTACTGACTGCTTTCATGTCTGCGAGATTAGAGTAGATGGAGGGGTCCGTCCATCTTTGAGGGGTCCATCGTTGAGGGGTCCATCGTTGAGGGGTCCATCGTTGAGGGGTCCATCGTTGAGGGGTCCATCGTTGAGGGGTCCATCGTTGAGGGGTCCATCGTTGAGGGGTCCATCGTTGAGGGGTCCATCGTTGGGGGGTCCATCTTTGGGGGTTCCATCTTTGGGGGTTCCATCTTTGGGGGTTCCATCTTTGGGGGTTCCATCTTTGGGGGGTCCACCTTTGAGGGGTCCACCTTTGAGGGGTCCACCTTTGAGGGGTCCACCTTTGAGGGGTCCACCTTTGAGGGGTCCACCTTTGAGGGGTC
>SDVV010033410.1:0-11304 GCA_016164225.1 Gammarus roeselii
TTCCAACTTAAAATCGACGGACCCAGCAACGTCCATCGTCATGCACTTCCTACTCTGAGCGGACGGACCCAGCCAAGTCCACCGTCATGCACTTCCTACTCTGAGCGGACGGACCCAGCCAAGTCCACTGTCATGCACTTCCTACTCTGAGCAGACGGACTCAAAAGTCCACCGTCATGCACTTCCTACTCTGAGCAGACGGACCCAGCCAAGTCCACCGTCATGCACTTCCTACTCTGAGCGGACGGACCCAGCCAAGTCCACCGTCATGCATTTCCTACTCTGAGCGGACGGACCCAGCCAAGTCCACCGTCATGCACTTCCTACTCTGAACGGACGGACCCAGCCAAGTCCACCGTCATGCACTTCCTACTCTGAGCGGACGGACCCAGCCAAGTCCACCGTCATGCAATTTCTACTCTGAGCGGACGGACCCATTTCCCTTCTCCTCCTGTATGTAGACCTTAAAGGAGGCGACAATTTATTCATTTTTGTTTGGAGGCGATAAGCTGATAGCGCTTAGTAGGCAATAATCTAATAGCACTTAGAAGGCAATAAGCTAATAGCGCTTAGTAGGCAATAATCGAATAGCACTTAGAAGGCAATAAGCTAATAGCACTTAGTAGGCAATAATCTAAAAGCGCTTAAAAGACAATAAGCTAATAGCGCTTAGAAGGCAATAAGCTAATACCCCTTAGAGGGCAATAAGTTAATAGCGCTTAGAAGGCAATAAGCTAATAGCGCTTAGGAGGCAATGAGCGAATAGCGCTTTGAAGGCAATAAGCTAATAGCGCTTCAAATGCAATAAGCTAATGGTGCTTAGAAGGAAATAAGCTAATAGCGCTTAGAAGGCAATAAACTATTAGCGCTTAGAAGGCAATAAGCTAATAGCGCTCAAAAGGCAATAAGCTAATAGCATTAATAAGGCAATAAGCTAATTGAGCTTAGAAGACAATAAGCTAATAGCGCTCGAAGGCAATAAGCTAATAGCATTTAAAAGGCAATAAGCTAATAGCGCTTAGAAGGCAATAAGCTAATAGCACTCAAAAGGCAATAAGCTAATAGCATTAATAAGGCAATAAGCTAATTGAGCTTAGAAGACAATAAGCTAATAGCGCTCGAAGGCAATAAGCTAATAGCATTTAAAAGGCAATAAGCTAATAGCGCTTAGAAGGCAATAAGCTAATAGCACTCAAAAGGCAATAAGCTAATAGCATTAATAAGGCAATAAGCTAATTGAGCTTAGAAGACAATAAGCTAATAGCGCTCGAAGGCAATAAGCTAATAGCGCTCGAAGGCAATAAGCTAATAGCATTTAAAAGGCAATAAGCTAATAGCGCTTAGAAGACAATAATCTAATAGCGCTTGAAAGGCAATACTCTAATAGCGCTTAGAAAGCAATAATCTAATAGCGCGTAGAAGGCAATAAGCTAATAGCGCTTAGAAGGCAATAAGCTAATAGCGCTTCAAATGCATAAAGCTAATAGCGCTTGAAAGGCAATAAGCTAATAGTGCTTAGAAGGCAATAAGCTAATAGCGCTTAGGAGGCAATAAGCAGATAGCGTTTAGAAGGCAATAAGCTAATTGCGCTTAGACGGCAATAAGCTAATAGTGCTTAGAAGGCAATAATCTGATAGCGCTTCAAATGCAATAAGCTAATAGCGCTTAGAAGGCAATAAGCTAATAGCGCTTAGAAGGCAATGAGCTAATAGCGCTTAGAAGTCAATAAGCTAATAGCGCTTATAAGGTAATAAGCTAATAGCACTTAGCAGGCAATAATCTAATAGCGCTTAGAAGTCAATAAGCAAATAGCGCTTAGAAGGCAATAAGCTAATAGCGCTTAGAAGGCAATAAGCTAATAGCGCTTAGAAGGCAATAATCTAATAGCGCTTAGAAGGCAATAATCTAATAGCGCTTAGAAGGCAGTAAGCAAATTGCGCTTAGAAGGCAATAAGCTGATAACGCTTCAAATGCAATAAGCTAATAGTGCTTAGAAGGCAATAAGCTAATAGCGCTTAGAAAGTAAAAAGCTAATAGCGCTTAGAGCGCAATAAGCTAATAGCGCTTAGAAGGCAATAAACTAGTAGCTCTTAGAACGCCGCATTTAAGAATAATCTGCACCCCAATAGAGGATAATTTAAATGGAACAGAATTCACGCTCAACTTACTACAAATCGACGAAAGTAGACAAGACACATTAATAAAGTCGGCAGCCAAATCATCGTAGTTTCTGCGGGGTCGATTTCTGACAAGCGTTCGAGTTGAGAACAAGACTGTTCTGAATGTGTGCTGTTTGGTGCGGTTTGATCATGCTTATTGTCGGCTGAAGCAGCAGCAGACCGATGATGCTTGTTGTCGGCTGAAGCAACAGCAGACCGATGATGCTTGTTGTCGGCTGAAGCAACAGCAGACCGATGATGCTTGTTGTCGGCTGAAGCAACAGCAGAATGAGGAAGCGAGCTGTTACCTGAAGCCAAAGCAGCCTGATGATATGTTCCGTTAGCTGCAGTAGCAGTGGCCAGGAGAAGCGGGTCATCAGCAGAAGCATGGCGAAGCGACGTACTGCTCAACAACAAACACTTGTCCAGCTCGTCGAGAACTTTCGACCTGAAGGAGAACTCTGCCACGCATTGACACACTAAACTCATGGTAAAGAAAAGACATAAGAGAGCAATGCCGATTCGAATTTCTCTCTCCGAGAACATCTTCCTCCATTTTTTCCAGTACATTTCCTGCAAAAAAATGGTTAAACTATTAGAGGGTTATCTGAAGATGTGAAATTTGAATTCCACTTAAATTTCCTCATCTGTAAATACGAAATCCTAAGATTAACACTAACACACCCAAATCCAATGTGTTGTTTGTCCTCATAGGAACTTCAATGTCGATATCGATGTCGAACATAACAATGCGAGCCATCATTGAAACTTTCTGTAAAGCTTTGAATTTTTCCACAAAAAAATACCACGAAACTTCCGTGCATTGACAGCAGGGTGATGGTTGGGGAAACCAAGAGAAGAGCGGGTTAAAGATGGAGCCGAGCCTAGACGAGTGCAGAGCTAGAGGGAAGATGGCGCTAAGAGGATTGCGTGCCAAGTACAGGACAGAGCTTACAGAAGAGGGTAGCTAAACAATCGCATAGGCGAATGCCTTGAGCCAAGAGTAATGTGTGGCTAGCAAGTGGGTAACACTACAACAATACAGGTATACAAATAGACGCTAGGCCGCAACCCCCGAGGAGGAGGGACCACACACTTCTCTCATACACTGACACTCAAACAAACTTAGCTCGTTTGCGCTTAAGAGTCCGGGTCACTTCTGGGTCAGAAGTGTGGACCAAGGACAATGTCAGCAGCAGGGCCCGACAGTGAAACGAGTTTACTCCTGCCGCATCATATCGCCCTCCCCCTCAACGACTTCCCATTTCTCAAGGCCGCGAAAGCACATCAAGGCATCTGGAAGCATCAAAAGTCATCGATTCACAATCCTCCCCACACGCCAGCCCATTATTCTCCCCATGTAGCTCTTCCTGACAGCTGCTTCACACCATACATCCGCCTTCATCCCCCTTTGTCCCCAATTCCCCATCATCCATCCTCACCATGTGCCCGATCCACCTCAAAGTACATGAATCTCCTCTGACCTCTAACTCTTCACTATCCTCGTTCTAATTTGAACAACGTCTTCATTGATCTTGTCACTCAGCGTCACTCCGGCCATACTCCTCAATCATTTCATCTCGACAACATTCAACCCTCATCTCTCTTCTGTGCTCTCACCCCTAAGTCTTAAGTCTGTAGAGCACAGTTGGGCTCGCTACCTTCTCATACAACCCTCTCTTTGGTTTATTCGCCACGTCCTGCAGCTCGTTACACTCTGCAGTGCGCCCATCACGTAATACCCTTCCTTCACGAGCGATTCATCCTCAGTTCCACTCACATTTGCCTCCTTGACCACTCCATCCATGTAGAGATTGAAAAGCCTAGGGACATAACGCTGCCTTATCTCAGTCCCACTTCAATCTGAACCGAGTACTCACCTCATTCCCCACTCTGACACAGGCTCTGTTTTCAACATAAAAACTCTGAACCGCTTCAAACAGACTTCTGCTCAATCCAAAAAGACGCAACACCTTTTGTATCGCTTTTCCAGATCCATGAAGTCCCAGAACATGCCCTATCCCTCCGCAAGGTACTTTAACAACGCTCTCCCGTAGAACTTACCAACACAACATAACAAACTGATACCTCTCGAGTTGCAGCAATCAATTTCATTTCCTCTGCCCTCAGACAGCAAAACAATGCAAGTACTGCGCCACACAATCGGCACCACGCCCGACAAAAAACTCAGGTTCAGTAGCCTAAACGCCGTTTAAACAAGGTGACTTCCTACTTTTATCACCTCCACTACCTCGTGCACCTCCACTACCGAATCAAGTCTGTCTCCCAGCATTCAGCAGCTCATCAAAATACTCAGCCCACTTCTTCCGTACATTATCACTCTCCAACAACAACCGACCGTTATAAACTTTTTCCACCTACTTCTCCCTGGTCATCCCCTTTCTCCCCCTCTTCATCTCATTCCAGAACATTTTCTTTTGTTTTCCTCAAAATTCGGACACACGGTTCACACCATACACATTTTTCGCCCATCTCAACAACGCATCTCTAAAGGTCACCCATTCTCCCTCACTATTTCTCATGACCTGCCCTCTCTCGTTGTCATTTTCATCCCTCAACGCCTGCTGGAACACCTCGGCTCTGTGTTCCACATTCAGTTCAGTTCCCCTTCTCACTCTTTTGTTCACCCTTCCACTTCTGCTCCACTCCTAATCTTCTTTCTACCAGTAGATGGTCAGGCATTCCTCCACCCACCTCTCTCAACACCCACACATCCAGCAGCCACCCCAACAACCAGCGCTCTCGCCACTACTGCATCACGGACCTCCCCTACGGACGATACTTGTGGATATCTCGTCTCTTGAACAAGATGTTTCCAGCCACCAGCTCCTACTTCATACACAATCCTATCACGTTATTTCCATTGTCATTTCTACCGGGAACGCCATCCCTTCCTACCACATTCTCCACGACTACATATCCAACTCTCGCATTTAGGTCACTCAGGACAGCCACGTTCAGTCATAACACTACACTCACTCAGGTCAGTCCTAAATTGAGATATACAGAAGCGAGGAAAATAGTGCACAGCAAAGTGATGGCCGGGAATAGGTTTGACAAGAAAGGTGAGGTTGTCACCGACGCCGGAGTGCGTAAAATATCAGGAGTTCAAATAATATTGTTTAGCTGATAATGGAAATGAAAAGCGAGCAATTCGAGTTTCATACATGCAGCAATCAGGCGACGGCTGCTTACATCGATGTCGTGAACGTCAAGGAGTCCTTTCTTTGTCTCTTCTGGATGCGGCGCAATCCTGAAAGCTGGATTTCGCTTCTGGACAAGTAGCTGCCCAGCATCAGCAGTCCAGAGGGAGACTTGTACGGCGACAGGCGTCTGGAACTGAATGGACAGGAATGAGGCTACTACTGGGGCAGTTGTGAAGCCAAGAATGAATGAGATAAAGTGCAACTCGTACGACGGAAAGGAGTAGTTTTGAAGGCTAGGTTCGGCAAGGAAGCGGTCGTACCTGAGTGTGTCGGTTGCGGTCCCCAGGAGTCTTGAGGCACGGAAGAAGTATTTGTCACCTAAGTGGGTCTGATCTTCAAGAAACCAGATCCTAAAACCTAGCGAGCGCAACGTTTTGTCACGGAGGCGCTTCTTGGCTCGATGCTGTTCCTGTCACCTCTTTTGGAACTTTATTGGACCCTTACTCGTCAAAGCATTGCTCTTGCGCTCAGAGTTGGTGCACTGTCGTTGTAAATAGCAACTGGGTGAATTTGACATTCGTGTACCCCCATGCTTTTACGTCGGTGGCCGTAATTTCCAGCATATACTTCATGACGTCATTGAACAAGCACTTCGCAAAGTAGGTCTTGGTACGATCAGTGAGCCTGTTATCGATCATGCCGATAGTAGGTCTTGGTACGATCAGTGAGCCTGTTATCGATCATGCCGATAGTAGGTCTTGGTACGATCAGTGAGCCTGTTATCGATCATGCCGATAGTAGGTCTTGGTACGATCAGTGAGCCTGTTATCGATCATGCCGATAGTAGGTCTTGGTACGATCAGTGAGCCTGTTATCGATCATGCCGATAGTAGGCCCTGATGGCGTTACAGACTTCCCCTACTATAAAAAGGAAACCCGTTGCTGGGATTGCTCCCGTGTAAGCTTTTTCGCAGTGTGTTACCTGATTAGCACTGCTTCCAAGGCTGACACCACCCTCCTCATCAGCGACACCAGACGAGTGTGTTACCTGATTAGCACTGCTTCCAAGGCTGATACCAGCCTCATCATCAGCGACACCAGACGAGTGTGTTACCAGATTAGCACTGCTTCCAAGGCTGACACCAGCCTCCTCATCAGCGACACCAGACGAGTGTGTTACCTGATTAGCACTGCTTCCAAAGATGACACCAGCCACCTCATCAGCGACACCAGACGAGTGTGTTACCTGATTAGCACTGCTTCCAAGGCTGACACCAGCCTCCTCATCAGCGACACCAGACGAGTGTGTTACCTGATTAGCACTGCTTCCAAGGCTGACACCAGCCTCCTCATCAGCGACACCAGACGAGTGTGTTACCTGATTAGCACTGCTTCCAAGGCTGACACCAGCCTCCTCATCAGCGACACCAGACGAGTGTGTTACCTGATTAGCACTGCTTCCAAGGCTGACACCAGCCTCCTCATCAGCGACACCAGACGAGTGTGTTACCTGATTAGCACTGCTTCCAAGGCTGACACCAGCCTCCTCATCAGCGACACCAGACGAGTGTGTTACCTGATTAGCACTGCTTCCAAGGCTGACACCAGCCTCCTCATCAGCGACACCAGACGAGTGTGTTACCTGATTAGCACTGCTTCCAAGGCTGACACCAGCCTCCTCATCAGCGACACCAGACGAGTGTGTTACCTGATTAGCACTGCTTCCAAGGCTGACACCAGCCTCCTCATCAGCGACACCAGACGACGGTTATCTGTCGCCTTCGACTAGCTGCTCAACAATATATAAATTCGTGGAGATTTAGATCCGACCAGATGATACAGTAGAGGAGGTCATGACATGATCACGGTGGTGGCTTGGAGGCGGCAAAGGTGTGGGTAGATGCCACTACACGCTGGCAAACAGAGCTGGCCTTAGGAAATAAACTGTGGAAACTTACCTCAATGTCCAGGAGCTCCAATGGTAAAATATCAGGACATTCTTCTGCAGGTCTTTTTGCAACTTTGTTTATTATGTATTGACCCTCAAGCCCTTGCAGTTGATGAAGAACTGGAAGACAAAAGGAAAACACCGCAATTACTCCTCCAGGAGGCATTCGTGAAAGAGAAGATGACTGATGTTAGTAATATAAAAATGTCTTCAAGAGAAATAGTAACAATAGCGACCTCAATGTATGAGAATTTATACACCATTCAATGTTCGTCTATGAACTAAATCAATTACCGATCCTAGAAATGTTTGGCTATGAACTAAATCAATTACCGATACTAGAAACTATGATGAACCAAAGCAAGAAGGATGCATTTTGAAAGCAATGTCTCAAAATTTGACGTATTCTTTCACGCTCGTATTTCTTCCCTCTGTGTACAACACAACGTCTTGTTCCCGAGGACAACATTTTCTGACTACCTCATCACTGAGTGTTGATGCCCAGCTCTAGCCACCCACTACTTCATCACTGAGTGTTGATGCCCAGCTCTAGTCACCCACTACTTCATCACTGAGTGTTGATACCCAGCTCTAGTCACCCACTACCTCATCACTGAGTGTTGATGCCCAGCTCTAGTCATCCACTACCTCGTCACAGGGTGTTGATGCCCTGCTCTAGTCACCCACTACCTCATCACTGAGTGTTGATGCCCAGCTCTAGTCACCCACTACCTCATCACTGAGTGTTGATGCCCAGCTCTAATCACCCACTACTTCATCACAGGGTGATGATGCCCAGCTCTAGTCACCCACTACCTCATCACAGGGTGTTGATGCCCAGCTCTAGTCACCCACTACCCCATCACAGGGTGTTGATGCCCAGCTCTAGTCACCCACTACCTAATCACTGAGTGTTGATGCCCAGCTCTAGTCACCCACTACCTCATCACAGGGTGTTGATGCCCAGCTCTAGTCATCCACTACCTCATCACAGAATGTTGATGCCCAGCTCTAGTCACCCACTACCTAATCACAAGGTGTTGATGCCCAGCTCTAGTCCCTCACTACCTCATCACAGGGTGTTGACGCACAGCTCTAGTCACTCACTACCTAAACACTGAGTGTTTATGCCCAGCCCTAGTCAATCATTACCTAGACTGTGTGTTGAAACCCAGCTCTAGTCATTGAGTGAGGATGCCCAGCTCTGGTCACTGAGTGATGATGCCCAGCTCTAGTCACTGAGTGATGATGCCCAGCTCTGGTCACTGAGTGATGATGCCCAGCTCTAGTCACTGAGTGATGATGCCCAGCTCTAGTCACTGAGTGATGATGCCCAGCTCTGGTCACTGAGTGATGATGCCCAGCTCTGGTCACTTAGTGATGATGCCCAGCTCTAGTCACTGAGTGATTATGCCCAGCTCTGGTCACTGAGTGATGATGCCCAGCTCTAGTCACTCGCTACCTAGGCACTCAGTGTTAAAACCCAACTCTAGTCATTGAGTTATGATGTTCAGCTCTAGTCACTGAGTGATGATGTTCAGCTCTAGTCCCTCAGTGATGATGTTCAGCTCTAGTCACTGAGTGATGATGCCCAGGTCTAGTCCCTGAGTGATGACGCCCAGCTCTAGTCACTCGCTACCTTGGCACTCAGTGCTAAAACCCAACTCTAGTCATTGAGTTATGATGTTCAGCTCTAGTCACTGAGTGTTGATGTTCAGCTCTAGTCCCTGAGTGATGATGTTCAGCTCTAGTCACTGAGTGATGATGCCCAGCTCTAGTCACTTAGTGATGATGCCCAGCTCTAGTCCTTGAGTGATGATGCTCAGCTCTAGTCACTGAGTGATGATGCTCAGCTCTAGTCACTGAGTGATGATGCTCAGCTCTAGTCACTTAGTGATGATGCCCAGCTCTAGTCACTGAGTGATGATGCCCAGCTCTAGTCCCTGAGTGCTGATGCCCAGCTCTAGTCCCTGAGTGATGATGCCCAGCTCTAGTCACAAAGTGATGATGCCTAGCTCTAGTCACTTAGTGATGATGCCCAGCTCTAGTCACTTAGTGATGATGCCCAGCTCTAGTCTCTGAGTGATGATGCTCAGCTCTAGTCACTTAGTGATGATGCTCAGCTCTAGTCACTGAGTGATGATGCCCAGCTCTAGTCACTTAGTGATGATGCCCAGCTCTAGTCACTGAGTGATGATGCCCAGTTCTAGTCACTGAGTGATGATGCCCAGCTCTAGTCACTTAGTGATGATGCCCAGTTCTAGTCACTGAGTGATGATGTCCAGCTCTAGTCACTTAGTGATGATGCCCAGCTCTAGTCCCTGAGTGATGATGCTCAGCTCTAGTCACTTAGTGATGATGCTCAGCTCTAGTCCCTGAGTGATGATGCTCAGCTCTAGTCACTTAGTGATGATGCTCAGCTCTAGTCACTGAGTGATGATGCCCAGCTCTAGTCACTGAGTGATGATGCTCAGCTCTAGTCACTGAGTGATGATGCCCAGCTCTAGTCACTGAGTGATGATGCCCAGTTCTAGTCACTGAGTGATGATGCCCAGCTCTGGTCACTGAGTGATGATGCCCAGCTCCAGTCACTGAGTGATGATGCCCAGCTCCAGTCACTGAGTGATGATGCCCCTCAATCTGATACGAGCGCTACTCACATTGATACGAGCGCCACTCACACTGATACGAACGCTACTCACACTGATACGAGCGCTACTCACATTGATCCGATCGCTACTCACACTGATACGAGCACCACTCACACTGATACGAGCGCTACTCACACTGATACGAGCGCTACTCACACTGATACGAGCGCTACTCACATTGATACGAGCGCTACTCACACTGATACGAGCGCCACTCACACTGATACGAGCGCTACTCACACTGATACGAACGGTACGCCGACAACCCCTGCAACTCTTGATCTGCGGGAAAGAGAAGTGAAGAAAATCAGTAATTAGCAAAATTGCGGATTATATGTACGTAGACAGGATACAGCATAAACAGCCAAGGAAGGAGTAGGATCCACCAAACTGCAAAGGCCTACATCATGACCAAACCTATGCAACTCAACAATACGACGCTTATTTCTGTACAAGACAAAGAATCCGTTGGTGTGACCTTGCTTCAGGTCACCTGCCTCTGCAGCCCTCCTACACACGCTGTCGTCCGTTCTCGTCACATGGCAGGCATGCCTGTCTCTGCAGCCCTCCTACACATGCTGTCGTCCGTCCTCGTCACATGACAGGCGCACCTGCCTCTGCAGCCCTCCTACACACGCTGTCGTCCGTCCTCGTCACATGACAAGCACACCTGCCTCTGCAGCCCTCCTACACACGCTGTCGTCCGTCCTCGTCACATGACAGGCACACCTGCCTCTGCAGTCCTCCTACACATGCTGTCGTCCATCCTCGTCACATGACAGGCACACCTGCCTTTGCAGCCCTCCTACGCACACTGTCGTCCGTCCTCGTCACATAACAAACACACCTGCCTCTGCAGCCTTCCTACACACGCTGTCGTCCGTCCTCGTCACATGACAGGCACACCTGCCTCTGCAGCCCTCCTACGCACGCTGTCGTCCGTCCTCGTCACATGACAAGCATACCTGCCTCTGCAGCCCTCCTACACACGCTGTCGTCCGTCCTCGTCACATGACAAACACACCTGCCTCTGCAGCCCTCCTACACACGCTGTCGTCCGTCCTCGTCACATGACAGGCACACCAGCCTCTGCAGCCCTCCTACACACGCTGTCGTCCGTCCTCGTCACATGACAGGCACATCAGCCTCTGCAGCCCTCCTACACACGCTGTCGTCCGTCCTCGTCACATGATAGGCCCACCAGCCTCTGCAGCCCTCCTACACACGCTGTCGTCCGTCCTCGTCACATGACAGGCACACCAGCCTCTGCAGCCCTCCTACACACGCTGTCGTCCATCCTCGTCACATGACAGGCACACCAGCCTCTGCAGCCCTCCTACACACGCTGTCGTCTGTCCTCGTCACATGACAGGCACACC